>WSTH01000261.1:0-30589 GCA_019616345.1 Ceratobasidium sp. 395
CCCCCATTATACTTTGTTGAGAACCTATTTGGGACAAGCGCTGGTCCGGTGAATCGGTTGATCCAGGGTGACCCTTGTAATAATCAAAAGCAAGGACCTGCAACCAGTAACCGGGGAGTACCGCCCCCTTATAGTGTAATCTTCACCTCGCTTGGGAATCATATCCCCCGCTCAGCGCTCTTAGTCAGCCAAAACCACCGCTTGCAGATACCACACCGGACGCTTATTGCTATAAGCCGGCAGTGACTGTTCAACGCTAGTGATAGAGGCAAAGAGTTAGCGATCAGAAGCGGTTTTAACTATTGATCGAGTAACCTTTTAAGGTGAACGCACAATCTGGCTATCTCAGAACACGATCGCTGTTGCTATTGCAACTGGTTCCATCCCCAAGTCCGTTGCTGGAAAACTTATTCCCCCGCCGAAGTACGTAAAGGAGGACCCTGTGAATCAACCGTTCGCTATATCCCAGTAAAACCTCAACAACTGCGCAACCGGGCACAACAGTGCTACGTCACACCTCCAGGTTCCCCCAGTTGTAACATTTGCCTTAGGGCCAACGACGGATCCAACACCATCAAGTGTCCCTACTGTCCTAAACCAGACGCATATTATATCCGTGAAACCTTCTACGAATATCGCAGCCGCCTTTGAAAACAGTCTGTCATCAACATCTTCTTTTTTTGTCAAACCAATACCAATCTTCTTTTTTTAGTGCCACTCCCATTAAACATTCGTGCCGAGCCCTTGGCTGTTGCGCCCTTACCTCGATCAAGACCCCTTCCAGCCCTTCGATATCCCAACCCACAAGCCTCTCAGCTTGATCCTGCTATACTGCCCCATATTGGTTGGTCAATCAAAGCAAACGGTAATATCGGGTTATATTTGATCGACATACCCGACACGTATACAAGCCTTTACAAAAAACGGGCATCCAATTTAGCAAGATTATTGTGGTACCAAACCTGGGAACACCTGTATACGGAAGAACCACCGGTCTATCAAGAAACAGAAGACGATGGCAGCCCCTCCTCCTCCCAACTTCGGAGAAATGACGATGGGGGAGCAGGTCGCGTGGTTATGCAACGCCATGACTAATGTGGTCATAGCGGTAGATGATATTAGAGGAAATTTAGCTGTAGCCAGGACTGAAATACAAGATTTGGAGACACAAATGACAAACGACCGAACTCATTTCGACGAACAACTCGGCTTAGCCGGGGTGGACGTCACTAATACTTTCAACCGCGTGGTGGGCATTGAAGCCCTAGTAAACACGGTTATAACCAATCAAAATCTACCTCAACCCCCTGGAGGACAAGGTGGCGGTCAGGCAGGAGGCCAAGGCGGGGGGCAACCACAACCACCCCCTCCATTACAACCACCTGCCAATACCCCACAAGTGAAAATGGCCAAACCAGACAAATTCGACGGCTCCAAACGGGAAGAACTAAAGAAATTTATGACGTCATGTCGCCTATTCATGGACACCAACATGTCCAATCACAATGAAGACCAGAAGGTGGCATTTATTATATCCTACCTATCTGGATCGGCAAGACAATGGGTTCAATCTTACTTAGAAATTGACATGTTGGGAAATCAAGTAGTTCTATGGTTACATGATACAACCTTATTCTGGCGCGAGATCAATGCCCGTTATGGACAGTTAAACGAAGGCGAAGACTATCGCCACGATCTCAAGAAACTTCGTCAGAAAGGAACGGTACAAGATTACCTCACGGAATTCCAACGGCTTTCGGCTTACTTGGGCTACAATGATATCACCTTGCGTGATCTATTCTATGACAACCTTTCGATGGAAATCAAACAGAGCATGTTAGCCCAGAGCTTTGACCCGGCCGGAATTACTACATTCAACGAAGTAGCCGAACGAGCTTTACTCATTGATAAACACATCCAACAATTCTCCAAAATGGAAAAACCCAAACACACGTCATCCCCTACGGCAACTACCACCGCGCGCACCACTACTACCACTACGACTCAGGCTACCACTTCCAAGGCACTTTTGGCCAAGGGAGATCGAGTCTTCACCATTGGGACTGATGGTCGTGCCACACGCGGCAAGGTTACCAAGATAGCTAAAAATGCCAAAGGATTCAACGCGCCTTGGGTCAAGTGGGACGGACAGGACGGGGAAGTTAAGATGACGTTTGATTCCCTCAAAAAAGACACTCGGCCAGCACCAAGTACACCGAGTGACCCTAAAGGGCCCGGACCAATGGACATAGATAGTGCGGGAAAAGGAAAAAATGTGTTAATTTGCAATCGTTGCCAAGGCAAAGGTCATATGGCCAAGGATTGTCCTAGCAAACCAATGTCGGGCTACGAGGCATCGGTAGAAAAAGTGGAATCAGAGAGTGAAGAGTCGGAAAAAGAGGACGCCTGAACAGGAACAGGAGATCTGTTTTGGGCGAAATCTTAAAGAAGGTCAATGCGTGTAACAATAATATAGAAGACTTGGAATGTATGAGTTTAGGAAATAAATCTCAACTTTTACTCTACTTCCGCGCGCATCCTTTGCAAACTACTCCTGATCAAAAAACAACATATACAATGAAAGGATTCCACGGCTGGGCTATGCTGGACTCGGGTGCTACGTCTACGTTTATAAACCGTCGCCTTGTGGACGAGTTTAAAATACCAACAAAAAACCTAAAAACACCAAGAAAACTCCGCGTCATCGATGGACGCGACATCGCTTCAGGGCAAGTCACTGAATACTGTACCCTAAACTTAGAAATATTTGGACACAACGAAGTATTAAGCGCCTACGTAGTAGATGTTGGCAAACATGACTTAGTGTTGGGTATGTCCTGGCTAAGCATTCATAACCCATCTATCAATTTTAAAGACAAAAGCGTTTCCTTCAATTCGGAATTTTGCGCCAAGAACTGCCTTCACACAGCACACACCATATTCTCTGGTCATACCCCCGAAATTGAGTTGGCCGCTACCACTGAACTACCCCCCAACTATCAAGATTTCTCTAAGGTCTTTGCGGAGGAGGAAACAAGCCCCCTTCCCCCTCATCGTCCTTATGACATACAAATCGATCTTAAGCCAGACGCGCGACCTAGACATGGTCCTATCTACAGCGTTGGCGTCAAAGAGGACGAAGAAATGCGATCAACCATCCAGCGACAACTTGAACATGGTCTAATTCGTCCTTCTAAATCTCCCATGGCCTCTCCGGTTATTTTCGTGAAAAAGAAAAATGGCAAACTACGAATGTGCATCGACTACAGACGCCTCAATGATATGACTATAAAGAATGTCTATCCGCTTCCTCGCACCAATGATCTCATTGAGAAACTTCGCGGTGCTAAAATCTTCACCAAACTAGATCTTAAATGGGGATATAACCTGGTACGCATTCGCGAAGGCGACGAGTGGAAAACAGCATTTAAAACAAAATACGGTCTATTCGAATACCTGGTCATGCCTTTTGGCCTGACAAACGCTCCAGCAACCTTCCAACACTTTATGAACGATATATTGCGAGATATCCTGGATGTCTATGTCATTGTCTATTTGGACGACATCCTAATCTTTTCTAAAGATCCAGAGGACCACCCAAAGCACGTCAAAGAAGTTTTATCTCGCCTGAAGAAACATAACCTCTACTGCAATCTTGAAAAATGTTTCTTTGACGTCACAGAGATTGACTACCTTGGCCTCATTGTTTCACCGGAAGGTGTTCGGGTCGATCAGGAAAAAGTTACCAAAGCAGTGGACTGGAAGGCCCCCCATAGCGTCAAATCCCTACAAGAGTTCCTGGGCTTTGTTAATTTTTACCGGAAATTCATACCGAATTACTCTGGGAAAGCGCGTGCCTTGTTTAACCTACTTCGCAAAGACGCAATATGGAATTGGGATCAACACGCGCAGGAAGCCTATGAAGATCTCAAGAACGCACTCAAATCAGCACCTTTATTGATTCAACCTGACCCAGCTAAACAGTTTTACCTGGAAACGGACGCGTCTGATTATGCCGTAGGAGGAGTACTTTCTCAAATCGCCGAAGACGGAAAAATGCATCCAATTGCATTTTTATCTAAATCTTCCTCACCAGCTGAGAGAAATTACGATATATACAACAAAGAGCTCCTAGCAGTCATAAAATGCTTCAAAGAATGGCGTCACCTGTTAGAAGGAACGGAACTGCCTATTCAAGTTTTATCTGATCATAAAAACCTGGGGTATTTCCAGACAACTAAGGAACTAAGAGGGCGTTTAGCACGTTGGGCAAACTTCTTGGCAGATTTCAACTTTCAAATTTTATATCGACCGGGCGCTCAAAACAAGAGAGCGGACATCTTATCACGTAAGGAGGAACACCGCCCTGAAGGGGGGGGTGAAAACTCCGTTTTGCTGCCACCAAATCTTTTCATTGCAGCAATAACGCCAGATCACGACCTAGATCAAATGGTCAAAGATGGTATACTGGAGGATGCACGCCTCTCCAAAGTCATCACCGCGCTTAGAGATAATGAAAAAGTTAAAGATTGGGAATGGGACGACGGATTCTTAAGGTTCAAGGGCAAAATTTACGTACCCAATGACAAAGAACTGCGAAAACTCATATTGGAGAGCCGCCACGATAACATAGCTACCGGCCACCCAGGACAATTTAGAACCTACGAACTTGTCTCTAGGAAATACATCTGGTCCTCTATGAAGAAATCCGTGAACGATTATGTTAGCCACTGCGAATCCTGCATCAGGAACAAGCACAGTAATCAAGTACCCCCTGGCCTACTAAATCCCATCGAACTACCCCTTAGGCCTTGGGAAGAAATCACTTATGACTTGATCACACAGCTACCTGAATCAGAAGGGTTTGACGCGATCCTAACAGTAGTTGACCGCCTATCCAAAATGGTTCATTTCATCCCGACTACTTCCAACGCCACTGCCATTGATGTCGCCAACTTATTCGTCACTTACGTTTGGAAACTGCACGGTTTACCGAAAAAAACCATTTCGGATAGAGGCCCTAACTTTAACTCCAAGTTTCTGCGTCAATTATATAAGCGCTTGGATATTAAACCATCCTTTTCCACAGCCTATCGTCCCCAAACGGATGGACAATCAGAAAGGGCTAACCAGGTAGTAGAGGGTTTTTTAAGGCACTACGTATCTCACCGGCAGGATAACTGGGTCGCACTACTTCCAATGGCTGAGTTCTCTTACAACAATGGCATACAGACTTCAACTGGCAAAACTCCTTTCTTTGCTTGCTACGGCTTCCACCCCCAATTTACCATAGGGGACGCGGATACTAAGGATGTACCAGCGGCAGACGAACGAGCAGACTGGCTCAAAGACAGCTTCGACGAACTACGTGCGGCCCTAGAAACTTCAAATCAAAAAATAAAAGAGTTCTATGACCGCAAACATAGAGCACCAGTCAAGATCAATGTCGGAGACAAAGTCTTCATTGACAGCCGGGACATACAAACAGATAGGCCGTCAAGGAAACTCGCTGCCAAACGCCTAGGGCCTTTCCAGGTACTTGAAAAAATTGGAACACACGCTTTCAAATTAAAACTTCCTCATACTATGAAAGTGCACCCTGTGTTCCATGTTTCTAAAGTAACGTTGAAACAGAATGACCCGTATGAAAGAGAACCAGTTCCACTTCCTCCTATCATCACCCCCGAAGGAGAAGAAGAATTTGAAGTAGAAACAGTTCTTGATTCCAAGAAAGTCAGGGGTGTTGTCAAATACCTGATCAAATGGAAAGGATACGGACCAGCCGATAACACTTGGGAGCCGTATGAACACTTGGTCAACGCGAAGGATGCCTTGGTGAAATTCCATAATAAAAACAAACGCGCTCAGAGGGACCCTCGAGTCTAGACGGGGGGTAGTGTCATGACTTGACACGCGTCCCAGAATATTATCTCAATTTTATATATTTTATTTTAGACACATACCTTATATGGAACATTGGTCAGGATGTGTCATCTCTTATCTAATATTTGTCATCAGGGTCTCTTAGTCATCTGTCACGTGATCTCAGAATGTTCCAGAAGTCTGACTAATGCTTCTCATTTCACATCGGATATCAAATTAGTTATGACTCGTTCTTTGTACACGTAGATACAAGGCTGTGCACTCTGTTGTATATAACCAAGGTCAAGTTCGAGGTGACAGACCAAGAACTTGACCTCCTCGTCAATCTAGTTCTTTCTTATATCCTTTTGGTCACTGGGCTATCAGTCGCCCATACCTTTACTTTATCATCACTCATCGTTGAAGGAGCTCTGACACTAGGTTGGCATACTGTCCAGCATCAAGAGGCAAGTCCTGCCTGCAGGGTGGCAAAGTGCTCAGCACCACTTGTATTAGTTCGCAATAGTTCACAACCTCCCGCTTCACTATGATCCGTCACTACTTTCACCTGAGTCCTCTGCGTATGATACAATCCACGATTCATTTTTATGTTTGTTTAGAACAATGAGCTCCAAGGGCACAAATGAAGATTTATAGTGAGCACCTATAGCAGCATTAGCAAAGCCTTAGCCTTAGCCTTGAGTCTCTCAACTATCAACATAGGGGCTTGAGCGGTCATTATCAGTTTGTAGGTAGTCTAATAGTCTAATGACACCCCATTCGACCCTATAATGCTGTCGATGCTTGATGAGATAGCAAAAACATGACATGAGGAAAGGTAGGTCAGGTCAAAGCAACTAAACGCACGGCTTGTGTACACAATATATGCGCTGACCAACCACAAACCAAGCCTTGCCGATAACCGCAGATCAATCCGTTGGTTGCTTGGTCAGCATGGTTTGGTTACCGGCGTCCAAAATCCGACCCGTAACCCGACCATTACGGATGGCAAACCGAATCTGCGGGACCCCTACTTTTCGCCACTGATGATGGGTTTGGTACCGGTTGTAAGTAGTTCCTATGTGTTCTCCTTGTACTCTTGCTAACTCTGGCATCAATTATCCCTCGGTTTTTGTGCCGGTCGTATCTGTGCTGTATTTGCGCTCAACACGCCTGCTTCTCTGGTTCCCCCACTCGCCTCCATTGCCATGGCGTGCCACCTTGCGCCTGACTTCTCGTTGCCCCGACTTCATTGGTATCTATTGCACGACTCTTGCGACCATTTTAGCATCCTGTAAATGATTCATTAGCATGGCCGGAATGCCAACCAGCCGACATGGCTCAACCGGTGCGTAAACACTTCCCTCGTTAACACTCACTAACATCTTGCCCTCCGCGTCTCCTCATCATCACTTTCAACGTAGCCATGTGTGAGATCCATTGCTGCTGTGGTTCCTTCAGACCGCTTTTTTACATATTCTGCATCATGGCTGTAGTTTCCATTGCCTAAATATATCTAAATGCTTCATGGTTTTGCGCGTGGTTAGGCATACAACCAATTATTTCGCTTTTTTTTAAATTGTGGAATTTGAGGTGTAATTTGTGCTATAATCATACAGTGCTACTACCTCACATCACACTGGAGCAATTCAGTTACCCCAGTGTGATGTAAGTGTGTGATTTGGCGTAATCGGGGGGGATTCAACCATTACACTTCCCCCCGGTTTAATAACGCCAACATTTCTTGCTGAGTGTACGTTGTCACAAAACCTGCCTGTATATGACAAAAACTGGTTGAGCTATCCAGCATCATCCATATTTGCCCTCTTGCACCATGTATTTCTGGCCCTGGAATTCTGGGCGTTACACCGCAAACCTTGTTGGATTGATTTCTACATCAACAAGTTTCAGTCAATCAGGAATTTCATATTTTTCAACAATATAAATGTCACAACCCTGTACTATTTTAAGGTGTGGGCTTGCTCTTATGTCCGTCTAGGGACTCAGTACGCTTCGCGCTTGTGCTGAAGGTGTCTTGTTGCGACCCGCTTGTGGGTGCGCCTTGTGGCTACGATGTGGACCGCGGCCCCTTGGCCTGAGTAGGCACTTGGTGGTGTCTTTATGTCTTTGGTCTAGTGGCTGGTACAAGCCACGAATCGAAGTGGTCTTAAGTCCGATCCGAGGGGATTGAGGATCGACGGCCCGAAGTGCTTAAGTTACTACGCTAGTCTGATACTACCTTACTTGTAACACTAGCCGCGCTAAAGCCTGCTAGTATGGTCACACTGTAGAGGGGAGAGTTGACGAGGTAGAACAAGCTGAGGGTACTCGGCTTGTTCTCCACTGTATATATACTGCAAGGTACATGGTCTGTGTGTACGTGAGTCATACATCGTAGAGCGGGGCAGTACATCGAAGAAGTGGGTAGATACAGTGGAAACGAGTCATAGCCACCAGAGGTGGCAGAAAAGGTGAACGCTGCACGGGCTGTGCTGCTTGAGTAAGGGTTGCTTACAAAGGAGCTTATGAGTATCAAGCCACGAGACAAAGTGAGAAAGCGCGTTTAGCGCTAGAGAGCAAGAGAAGAAGGTAGGCGCGCAGAGTAAAGGTCGAGAGGCGTGAGAGCGGGTCACAACAATAAAACTGGTACGTTACACCAGATTCCCTCTGATTGACTGCTGAAATATTCCCTGGTTGATCATTTAAGCAGTGTATCTGTCACCTGCAATCTTGAAAACCTGGCTAACACATAAGTCAAACGTCCCTCAGTGCACCTTTGTAGCTTGATTAATCTTCCCTTGCCTCATGTTGCCCTATAGGTCAATGCTGTGTTCCTACTGCCCGTGGATCACCAGTTGCTGTACGTCCATATGTTGCACAACATCACTGACAACTAATGCTTACCCTCATGCTGTCCAGGCTCAAGTAATTGTTGACACAGTCATGGTGGTACACCCTTGCTCACCATATATACAGCATACATGGTGAGACTCCTGGAATCACTGTTGTATACTGTAGTTAACACTAAACTTCATAGCTATCCATTTCAGCACCGTGTCGCCCACTAACATATCTCCACACCCTCAACTGCATATCCTATAGCTAACGTCAAACCATGGTGATTTGCCACCTTCCAGGCCCAAGTATTTGGATGGAGTACAACCTGCAACTGGGTGCAGAGCTAGGTTTACACACGCAGGGTGGGGTAATGGGAGCTTGGTTGGCAAATTGTGATGGGGACTGGAGTAGCTGGTTGCTGCTGACAATCTACTTATGTCTGCACAATTGTTTGGGGTGCTACAATGGCTAAACTGAGGGTGAAACAGGCAAGAGGGTGCATGATTCCGTCCCATGCACAACCAATATACTGACTGGGCGCTACACAGGCAAAGACCCACCACTGCTGGCCCAAACCCTGTCCACATGCACCCTCCTTTGGCACCCTAACTACCCTGCACGGTTGCTTGCAAGCCATTGCTTGTTTCTCTTTGTTGAATACACTTTTTTTCTGCCTATGAATACAAAACATTTTTTTGCCCTTTTCCACACAAGCTCAATATCCATTTACATGCGGCATGAGCATACACATACACGCACAGACAAGAGTGCATGCACACAAACAAAAACACACATGCACAAATAAAAGTGCATGTACGCACAAAAAAAAAACATGTGCATGCATAGTTGCAAGTGCGTACACGCAACCCACACAAACGCGCACGCACGCCAGAAATCACCAAGAGGGTCCATTTGACCCTATACACGTTGGGGTGCAGTGCACAGGCTCTTTGACAGGACAGGGGCGCAGCGCATGGTTTGTTTGGACACCGATTGATGTGCACCAGCGAACACAAACAAAGCGGGTGGGGCACGCTAGCGCATTGTGCCTGGCTGATACAAGATGGGTTGCAGGGTCTTGGGTGCCAGCTGGTAGTGTGTTTAAGGCGCAGCAAGGGGAACCTATATGGCCATATTTGGCCTTCAGCTCCCCAGACGTCTGCAGACGTCTGGGGAAAAGGACGTCCCTCTAAGGCTTCTCGGGCTCCAATTGTTGTAGCGGGTGGCACCCACCACTTGTCCCTGTTTGGTCTGCCCCTCATCAGCAAAAAGAGTCTCTGTCTATGTGGTCCTACACAGACTACCTAGACCCCCATAGTTGCAAAAGTCCCAATAGCAAGGTATCCAAATATCATGTCTATAGAGTGGTATACTGTGTCTATAGTGTCTATGGCGTCTATGGAGTCTTGCACAGCCATAATCAAGTAGCAGCAGAAACTGTACATAAATGGTAATTTAATCCCATTAGAAAATGTGGATATCAGATGGGATCTGATTTCAATCTCGCGTATCTGGTCTATGCGGTCTACAAGGTCTATGGTGTCTATATGGTCCATATTGTTCAGAGGGTGTCTATGAAGACTTGTTGCAACTACATACTTGCATACTATGTCTATGCAGCACGGTATCTTTTTGCTGATGCTATGCGCATGCCAATCCAATGCCGCGCCCCCTATTTGTCTGGCACTTATAGGCCACATGTTTGTTTCCGTGCACGCTCAGCTGATTTGTTCCCTACATTCACTGAGCCAAGTACGTCCCGTCTCTCTCTCTCGTTTATACATGTATCTTACTGTTGTACATTAGCTCTGCGCTACGCACCTTGTTGTTTAGCTTGACCCGCTTGACGCGGATCTCTACACCAATAGGCTCTACCAGCCGTCAAAAATCCCCTGATGTACCCCCTCTATCCTGCATCAGCAAAAAGATACCTTTCCTCATAGACAGAGTATGTAGTTATGTAGGCACAAAAGGTCTTCATAGACCTCCATTTGACAATACAGATTACACAGACTCCATAGTCCCCATAGACCAGATATGCAGGATAGACATCAGATCTCATCAGATAGCATCTTTCAGCAGAATTGAATTACAGTTTGTACAACTGTTCCTTTCCCATTTCAGTGTGGCTGTGCCTGTCTCCATAGACACCATAGACACACTATTTCACTCCATAGACCTGATATTGTGGCACCTTACCACAAGGACTATGGCAACTATGAGAGTCTAGACAGCCTATGTAGTACCACATAGCCCAAGACACTTTCTGCTGATGTGTATCCTCTTTCTTACCAGCCCCCCCCCCCCCCCAAATACAAGTTTCATTAAGCTGGTTACCTACTTGTATGAAACACTGACTATCTACATTTGCTTATGGGTCTGGGGACAGGCTTATACTTTCATGCTTCAACCCATGTTTGCTGATGCTTAGCCTCCCATAAATGCCTCACTCATATATAAGTTCTGGCTTGTGGTTACATTTCATTGCATTAACTTTCAGATTTTTTCTCATTTTTTAATGTACATATGACGCAACCTATCACATATACACTGTCCGTCGTGCCTGCGTCCATTTTGGGCTCGATTCATGTAAGCGCCGGAGCACTGTCCTCCGACTGCTTACTTAGCTGGGCGCTTGTCCCCTTTCGGCTCCTGGTGGTTTACAGTCGTGCACAGCCACACCACTGGCCTCCTCACGCCCTCTTGCTCGACTTTCGCGCGCCGCGCCAACGTACAGCGCCCACCACGCGCATCACACCACTCTCCCGCCTTCAACGAGTGAGACGACACCCTAACATCCATGCTTGGCTCAGTTTTGACCGATTGCTCGACATTTTTTACTTCGTGTTCCCTTTGCCCACCCTCGGTCTTACTCGACGCGCATTCGACCTCTAAATACCGCGTCAAACACCGTCTTCTGGGTCTCGCCTGATAGCCTACGATCTTGCGCTGCGAACAATCCATTCCGTTCCGCATCGAACGGCCTGCATCGTACGCGCTCTCAATTTCGTCTGGCGACTTGCACCTAATTCCGTTCTCGTTTATAACGCTTTTCACTACTTCAGTTCTCGCCCGATTATTTTGCTTAAGTGCTCATTCGAAAGCCAATTCCCACGGCTATCGAACGAGCTCTTGCGTACGCTGCGTGCCTTCGCCGTTGTCTAGATCGTTCGGCATTTTGCTCAGTCTGTCCGCGCTCAGTGCCTGTTCGCGGTCGAATTTTATTTGTTACTCACTCATTTTGCGGCCAATTTTCGCCGTTCGTATACCGTTTAGCTCCCCTCGCTTGTGCGCATCCAACGATGCCGGTTGTGCTGGTATTCATTCACGCTCGACGCCCCTTCCCCCGTCTTCATCGTCACTGGCATGCCCACCGACCTCAATGATCAACGCGACGCCTGCAAGTTCAACTCCGACACAGCTGCCCTGCAAGGATATAACGAAATCAGCACCTAGACCCAAACGCTGGAGCTCGTCAGCAAACCGGAAGAGACTGTGCTGCATAGAGGTCTTTTTGGACACCTGAGCGGCGTGATGGGTGGCCAGATGTGTGTTGCATCAGGGCCTGTTGTGCAGACCTGCCCGGTCTTGCCTCTGCTCTGGTCGTTCGACCGCCCTGTCGTTCGCCATTGCCCATCCAACATGGTCGCTCCTCAGACGGATAGCAACCTTGGATGTGTGCACATGATGCCCGTGTGCTACGATCGCTCGACAAACCAAGAACAACTTGCGTATACGGACTTTGCCAGACTGTGCGAAGCAATGACAAACTACTAGGCCCACTGGGGTTTTGAACACGGAGGCGTCGTTGGGGACGTGTCGCGGCCTGTATGCTATTTAATTGTTCGTAATCCTATGTTTCTTTTGGTATATACAAAATAGGGTTGCTTCTCCTATATGATTAGAGTTCACCGGCCGATAAGCGCAGGGGTATGCCAGCGGTAAAGTAAGTACACCCCAGTCTCAGTCTGAATGTAATCCGGTACTAGATAAAGTCCTGACCGGTGCCGGACTTCAATTAATCCGGGACTGATCCAGGATCTAATCAAGGCCTGAACCCGGCTCCGACGGACTAATAGAAGTTCGGGACTGGAGTATGTCCTCCGAAGGGACTAATAGAAGTCCACGGACTTAGTCAGATCCTCTGAATGGATCTTTTAATTGTCCATACAGTCTCGGCCCGCGGCTCAGCGCAGAAAAAAAGGACTCGAAATGGACCCGTATTTTAAATGGACGCCCTGGAAATCCGTCCGGGACTAGCCAGGAAGCCATTAGACCCTGTGGACCTTTATGGGATCCCTAGACTTCCCACAGTGTTCCGTAGCACCCGTGGTACCATCTTGCTACTCTTTTAATAGACCTGGCGAATCTGATACATGTGCTGGTCACATTGACAGCCTGGCGCCCTATTTTACTAGCGTCAATACAGCATGTTAACCCCGTGGTAGGTTAGACCAACACGAGCCACCCAAGCGCTAGGGCACATAAATCAGTGGATCATGATCCCCCTCTTACCAGCGCTCTCCCGCCCATTCACATCTCTCAAATCTTTCGGCTCGAGTATGCTTTCTGGACAGCTCCGATATATTCTGACCACGATGGTGGCCTGGATACTCGAACGAATCAAGGCTATCAAAAGGGGCGATACTCGTCTTGAATACTACGCTGATCAGTCCATCCATAGAGGCTTCCAGCTTGCAGCCAATACATTCCACCCACATTCTCCGCAAGGAGTAGGCTTTCAGAATGTGGCCAACGCATATGTAGGAAGCAGTTACCGGACCGGGCGCAACAACATCTTATGGCGCATTCTCAAAGGCGCGATCATTAAAAAAGCTGTCGCCGCTGTCTTGCTTGGAGCGAGTGTGTCGAGTATCCCGCTGCTTGCTCCAGCTGCGACCTACGTCCTAAACGGAACACAACTCGGCGGATACATGATCAATAATGGGAACGGGACATCAGAATTTGTTTACGATGCTGACGGAAACGGCTTCGTCGACCATCAGATTTTGCTTAATAACGTAACCTATTGTCCGATGGGCCCAGCGGAGGCTTTGGGACCGGGTAGTGCGCTTATTGATGTTTTTCATGAACTCTCGAGTTTGTTCCCTTTCTAGCGGTGTCAGTAAGTGTATGATCAATCATCTAGATCCATATGAATGCGCTAAATACTCAAGTTTTTCTCTAGACACTGAGTTGGGACGCTGGACTTGGTTGCGAGATGAGGGCACGAGGGCTTGTGGTCCATTCAACTTGGTTTTAGCGATTATATTGCTAATATGCTCTCTTTCATCTGACTGTACTGGTTTTTATATTTATACGGCTGTTAGTGAGGTCTCTATGTATGTATTTATGGTTTGTGTAATCTCGGTTAGCGTGGCTTGTGTGATGATAGCCGGGGCGCAGTGCCTCTTGTAGATCCGTTTCAGACACTGAAAAAATTGAATGACGTATAACCCTTCCAAAGATTACCGCTTGAAAATGATGCCTCTATGGATCTGAAGAGCTCTGAAGATCTTATTCAGACTTAAGCGACTGGCTTTTTTGTCTGGCATAGTTTGTCTATCTGTTCGCCACTGGGCAGGCACATTATTTTCCAACATAGAGTCTCCGTAGTAGCTATTCACATATCCACCAGTACGAGGAATGGAGAAAAAGTACTAATACAGACATTTGACTCGTATTTAAGAACTCTGGATGGAGTAGCAATGTTAGGAGTGGTTGTGGGTGGTTACCGTCACACCACCACCGAGCCTCAGTTTGATTACAAATCACTCATATCACTGGAAATGGCGATACAGTACTCATCAACACACATCTAGGGCACATATGCTTCCTCGCTCCTTACACCAGGAAAAAAACATGAATCGCAATGCCAACCAGAGAGAGTAGAGTACACATTGAACGAAACAGATGGACTATACATAGCGATAGTGTATACACGACCAAGAGAAAAGAAAACAACAAAACAGTCCAACGCTCAATTCCACGAAGCCGGGTGGCCGACATACTGAGCAGCCTGGGGAGGCCTCGTGGTCGTAGGAGACCCACTCGATGTACTACCGTTTAGGGCTGATCGAGGTCCCTCGTGAGGAGTTGACGGACCAGTCGTCGTATCCGAATGGTCGTCCCCGACCTCGCCCTTGACTCGTAACCGAACCCGGCGAACCACGGGTTGAGGTGGGGTATCTGCCTGCTGACCGGACCCGCTCGCGCCATTGGGCGTTCCGTTTGTACGTTGGGAAGAAGTCTGTTTGGTAGGTGTCGGTTTTGGTTGCGGCTCGGGTTCTTCGACGTCTGGGTTCGTCCCGGGAACGAAGCGAAGCAACTGGACGGTGATCGTTGTTCGGACAGGGGGTGGCAACGCTCGACGAATAACCCTCCAACTATAGTTGTCCAGGCACGCCTTTACATCTACAAACTTGGCATTCTCCTCGGGGTCATCATCTACACGACAATTAGCCCCTGGCCAGAAACGACTAGAAGATCAACTCACCATGGTATCTGACACGCACATCCGCCGGCCCATAACTCTTGCCCTTTTTCAACAAACACAACGGACACACAAACGGCTCGGGCGCCTTGTCCGTACTCGAAAGCGCAACGCACGCGACGTGGTACAACGACTGACACTTGCTGCACCCCAGTAACGCCAGATTTAGACTCGCCGCCGCCCCACCACACAAACACCGTGAACCGTCTGGAGCTTTGGGATCCACCTCGGGCTTGAACACAAACTTCGGCTTTCGGTTCAATCGACGTTTCATCTGTTTCGGTTGAGGCTGCATCGCCATCTGTCGGTGCAAGTGCGCGAGCGAAAGACCGTACGCAGGAGTGTCCTGCCGGGCCGAAACGTCAAACTGGATCCGGTACAGCTTGCGCATAAAGTGCCTGATCTGAGGAACCGCAGCCGGATCGGGTGATCCCTGTTGACCCAGTTGTTTGATAAACGTATCGATTGGCCGGGTGAGTGCGTCACATTTGCGGATGACGACTCCGAGCGTGTTGTAGTCGAACGAATAGTGCCTCGTGAGCTCGCACGCGGTCTTGTATTGTGAGATCAGATGGTGGAGTTTGAACGTCCGCGGCTTGCCCATCGACCCGTTCCAGTGGTGGTGATCGCAAAACGGACACGATCCTTCGATGCACTTGGCATGAAACTTGGCCAAACAGTGATCGCACTGTACGACTTCGGCCTCTTGCGCAGCTTCACCAACCGCAACGGGCTCGACGCAGATGCACGTACACAACTCGTTGGTCGGGGGAGCGCTCCCAGCGTCGCCATCGCCCGTCACATCTCGAACAATGCTATCCAACTCGAGCGCCGGATGACTCGGTCGGGTCCAAGGAAGTCGACCGACCCACTCGTCGTGAACCGCCAGCTGCCGCACCATATCCTCGAACCACGGCATCCGGAACGCCCAGAACTTGGACTTGCCGTCGTCCCGCATCGCCCGAACCTCGTCAAACACTGTCGCGTTCCCCCGCGCCTTGAACCGGCCGGTCATAATCTCCTCGCACGTCTTTTCCCACATCCTCGCCTCGGTCGAAAGCGCACGAAGTTCTTCGGCCGCATGGAAAAAGACTTCCTTGAGCGCAGCGGCAGCCAATTTGTTCGCATCGTCGATTAGGACAGGCATACCCCTCGGCGGCCTCAAACACGCCTCGACCTTTTTCTCATAGTCGCGCCCCTTGACCCGCGCCCGATCGAGTTTATCGAGAATATCGGGTAACGTCGGGATCCACTGAACAGGCACGACGAGCTGATTCAAATCCTGCATCGTCGGCCTCCGCTGCGCGAGAATCGACACCGCCCGGGCCTTCCACTCGCCTCCAAACGTCGCCTTGCGTGTAAGCTCGACCATGACTCGATGATCCGACGACACCCCAGCACCGTACCCGCGCAAAATAAGCTCTTCGACCTGGTCGAGCGTAAGACCATTGTCGTTGACCGTTTGCAGCTCGCGGAAAAACTGTAACCGCGCAACGAGCCGCTCGAGCTCGACAAGTTCGTCTAGTTTAAGCCGCAGCCCTTTGCCAATCGTCACGAGCTCCTCAAACTTGTCCAACGGCGTCGTATCCTCCGAGTTCCCGAGCTTCTTCAACAACCCGCGTGTCTTGGACTGGAAATCTCGAACCTGCTCGTCGAGCGACTCGAGCCGAGCCGTCTCGGGCGCGTCGACGCCGAGCTTGCGTATCTCGGACAATAGATTCGTGATATCGTCGACGCCGTATTTAGGCTCCGGACCAGACTCGGTCGGTGAATCGCCCACGCGCTGCCGTTTCCTCGGTGGGACATAGTTCAATAACTCGGTCGCCTGTTCGGACCACGTCGCCGCGCGCTTCACGCATCGCTGGAGAGATTTGAGCTCCACCATCGACACATCCAACGCTTCCCCCTCGCTCGCCAGCTGCTGTAACACGCCCAAGGAAGGTAACTTTGCCCCATCGACGGCCAGCCCGAATTTCTTCCGCCACGCGTCGGGCGCAACGGCTTTCTTTTCGACATCCGAGAGCATATCGCGGAGATTCTGGTCCTCGAACCGTTTGTGGAGTACCCGGGTCGAAACATGACAGTTGCATAGTTGTCGGACGTGCTCGAGACACACGCGCGAGTGCGTACACTGGCACGTCACTTGCGAGAGGTAACAGAACCCCTTGCAGATCGCGCATTGGTACATATCTTCCGGGCTATCGTTGTCGTCGAGCCGTTCGTCCATCCGTCCAACCAGCGCCCGGACTTGATCGCGTTGTTCCAGCTCCCGGTCGACCATCTCTTTCAAGTCCTTGTGTAACCTATAAAAAAACAGAGATATTACACAATCGGTTGAGAGAAGGAGAAATCAAGGGACGCACCATCCCGCATTCTTGACCGAAGCCGCATGCTGGCTGATCGTCACCAATAGCTCATCATGCGAAAACACCGGAAGCTTCCGATGATCGCAATACCGCCTCGCACACTCTAGTCCAAGCGGCAACCATTCAGGTGGAGCGAAATTAACCGCTTCATTAAAGTTCAACTACTCACACATCAGCCCCACCATCCCTAAAACTCACTCAAAAATCTTGACTCACCCCATGATTAAACCCAGCATGGTACGCCTTGGGCAACGTAACCACAAACTCGCCAGGCCGCTGGTTACACGCAACGACCCGCACTCCCGCTTTCCGCAACCGGTCGGGGTTCATCAACGTCACGAGCTGGAAGAGTAGATCGGGTTGGGCCTCGAACAGATCGGGCGCCTCGCTCTTGATCGCGTCTTCGAATTTTTGCGCGTCTTCACCAGGAATGCCGTACCATGTTTTGGTCTCGCCCCAGTGCACTTGACGTCTGAATCAGCATTTATACCCTCTTCGAACTCTTGAGACTTACTGTAATTTAAACTATACGTATAATGATCCTATCCACCAATCAGCCCCCCACCCCTAGCCCAAATCCCCAAAGACTCACCTCATTATGCCAACAAAAAGTCGAAAACAGCATCCCAACATACGTCCAAGGAACAGTCATCCCCGAAATATCGCTCTTGATATACCGCAGCATCGAATCCTGCAAAATCGGCAGATTATTCACATTCCACGGGTCCCGACTGTACGGATCGCGCGGATGAGACTCGACAGAGGGCATAGCGCTCCCGTGAGTCGTCGAATGCACGTCGGCGCCGTACTCGACTTCGACCGTCTCGTGGGATGATTGAACGAGTCGCCAAAACTCGCGCTCGACGTCGTCTTCGGTGATTTGGATTTTTCCGAGGGTCGTGAGGGTTGGATCGGCCCAAGTGGATGGTGGTGGAGGATGGGCTTCGAACCATTGTTTGCGGAAGGCGAGGTCGCGCGCTTGGAAACTCGTCAAGCTGTGTTCGTCGCCTTCGTCGAATCCGTAATCATTGTTTCCAAACATGCACTCGTGGCAGAACCAGCTTCCTTTCGGTATCGCGTTCAGCGGAGGGTCCAGACAAAACATATGGAATCCTAAAATTATCCACGAAAAAAGTTATGGTAGAGCCAGATTGAGACAAATGTGACACATACCTTCGTCACATCCGTCACAAAGTAACATCTCCGTATCACGGTCACTCTTTTGGCAAATCTCGCAGGTCTAGAACCGGACAAACTCGGTTGGCCACGCTGCAAGATCGGAACAGAATAAGAACACACACCTCGCCTTTTCGAACCTGGGCGGCAATTTGCTGAGCCAGGGGATTTAGGATAGGGGTATTGTCGAATGTCATTGAGGGACCGGCTGAAAAATAATTTTTGAACAAATGGAAAAAATTGGATAGGGATAGACTTACGATCTTGCGCAAGTGCCTTATTAAACGCGTTTGCGCCTTCGTCGTTTGGACCTTTCATCTTGACATCTTGTCCATTCGTAGTATTCGTAGTATTCGCCGAAGCTTGTGGGTCCGCATCGTCTGGCGGCTCGGAGAGTGGGCTAGATGAAGGTGTGAGAGGACTCGAAGGTGGGGTAGCAGCGCTTGAAGGAAAGACACTGTTCGACCCGCGCGCAGATTGACGAGTCCGGCTCCGCGTCGGCTGGACCCGTCTGGACTGGGATGGCAGAGCCTCGTGGCGGACCTGGGCACGGAAAAATTCGTAGGGGGAGATGATGCGGGTGTATGCTGCCTTGAGTTGAGCGGCTAGGACAGAGGGGCCGGTATAGCCCATCGCCCGTTGGACGTCACCCCACAATTTATTTCGCGATACCTAGTCAAATGTGAGCACAGATAGTAACAATCGGACGACAACTTACGATATCGTATCCTCCCCTACGTTGCACTTCCCGACGAAGAAGCCAAAGATCAAGCGGTTGATGATTAATCATCGGGACAGAGACTTTTGAAGCGCCCTGCTCGTGATAGCGGTAGAGCTGCTCCAAAAAGGACATTTTCGCGCGAGACGAGGCTTCGATCGAGTTGAGGCGCTGCAAGCGGGTCTTGAAGCGGAACGTCTGAGCGAAAGAAAGGCGCAAAAACAGGACGTTTAAGCATTTAGATAGACCAAGGGGGATCCGTAGAGACGCACCTCGGTGTCGCACACAAACGGCATCTCCCACTCGACGGGGGGAACAATCTTGATAATTCCGTATCCAACGGCTTTATGGTGAATACTGCGGATATAGGCAATAGGATCGCGGAACTCGTCGAGAGTAGGCCGAAAGACGGGGCACTCTTCGAGGTCCATAAGTCTCGGGACTGTTCTGGCCGGAAACTGTGTTTTCGCCCTAGTCTTGACCGACGAGAGGTCAAAGCGCGGGTTGAGCTTCGGGGCCGGGATGTTAACCGCGTTAGTCGGCGGGGGCTTGGGCCGGCCCGAGTCGGGCGATGTCGAGCGCTGGTTGATCGCCGCCATGGCCTCTGTCTTGGACTTGCGGGGCGCGCGCTTGCTCTCGTACGTGTTCGTGCTCGCAGGCTGTGCTGCTGCTGCCGGAGCCGCCGTCGCCACTGCCGTCGCCAGCGGGTCGCCGTCCTCGCCGATGGGGGTCGCGCCGTCGACCGCAATGTCCAGCGATGAGGTCAGCGTCGCTATCGGCAGCGCCATCTCCCGCGAGCCCGAGTCCCGGGCCGAGCTATTAGTCGCTCGTTGGCCGGTGTTGGCCCGGCTGCGGCCGCGAGCTCCGCGTGCAGAGGAGGGGGAGGCGTGCATCCAGTCGGTTATCCCGGTACAAGTTTTCTCTCTTTTTCCAGTACAAGTCGAGCAAAGAGTTGTGGAGAAGGTGGTAGATGATTAGCGGGTTGTGTAATTGGGCAAAGAGGGGAGGTCCGTGCACGACTACTTGTTAAGCTGGCACCACCCCACACACGACCAAACCGAAGACCGGACTCTCAATTATCACACTCACAAAGTCACATATTTGTCTCTGCTCTTCCTGCTCTGCACATATCTCTGCTCATCAGGCGCACCGATCTGGCCGATGCTGCACACAGACTCGTCGACATCGAGGGGGGCTCGGCGGCTAATGAGTGTTCAACACGTGCAAGAAGCGCCGGTATCAAACACCGGATCCCGACGGACACGGCAACCCCTTTCGTGTGGAGCACAGAATAAATTTATCCATTTTTAGCCACCTCAACTGTTCGCGTCCTGTTCTCGCATGTTCGAGATGCATCTAGTCCCTGCTTGACGGCGTGGCTAGACCCATGACCACCTCCACCGATTCAATCGTAGTCTCCCTGCACTTCTCCAAGACCCTGATTACGCCAAGCTTGTGGCTATCCAACAACCCCTATGTTACCACACGTTCCAAATGAATTGGTTCAAATTTTTGAATTTTTTGATCAGGTAGCCACTCTGTTCGCCACAACCCGTTTCTCGTTTAAACAATCCGGTTTTCCTTGCTTCTTGCTCTGCAACTTTCAGTCTTTACGTTCCTTCCTGGTCACCCGATTCATCACCGCCCGCCTCATGTTCGAAATATAATATCTTTTCATCTTGGCACCCTGTCTATTGACCATTTCACTATAAAAGCATCCATTTCACTTCACAATTCCCCTTTTCTTTTCATACACAACCTATCCCAACAACCCCTTCAACACATCCACAACCTTATCCCCAACCTCCACAGTCCCCCTCTCTCCACCCAAATCCTTTGTCCTAAACCCAAACCCATCAGCATCCTCAGCATCCAACACCTTTCTCACCGCATCCTCAATCGCTTTCGCCTCCTTCTCCAATCCCAACGAATACCTCAACAACATCGCAGCGCTCAGAATCGTTCCGATGGGATTGGCGATACCTTGACCGGCGATATCGGGGGCCGAGCCGTGGATGGGTTCGTACAATCCGAATGTGGTTTTGTCCGTTACTTCTTTGGATGGAGGGCCGGCGAGCGAAGCCGATGGGAGGAGGCCAAGCGAACCCGGGATGACGCTTGCTTCGTCTGACAATCTAAACTCCTGATCAAAACCCCCATCCTAAAAACGAACCAAAAATAAACGACTCACATATCACCAAACAAATTCTCAGTCAACACAACTCCATTCAATTTTCTCGGACTCTGGACCATAACCATCGCAACCGAATCCACAAGCCCATGATCAAGCTCCAAATTCGGAAACTCGTTCTTCATCGTCTCAGTCACGACCCGCCGCCAAAGTCTCGAGCTAGCCAAAACGTTTGCCTTGTCCACACTATGGATCTTCAACGGAGGATCAGCGGCTAGCGCAATCTGCGCCGCCACGCGCGTAATCCGTTGGACTTCTTCGACGGAATATACCATCGTATCCCATGCGACGCCTACGTCCCCGATAGATTTGTTCCCAATCGAAGTGAGTCCTTTGGCCGACGGGAGGTTTTCATCCTCTTCTTTCCGTTTCCCAAAGTAAAGCCCTCCAATCAACTCGCGCACGACGATAAAATCTACACCTTTCGCCACGGAATCTTTTAGCGGAGACGAAGCGACGAGCGAATCGGACGCAAAATTGGCTGGACGAATGTTTGCGTACAGTCCGAGCTCTTTACGGAGCTTGAGGAGCCCCTGTTCAGGTCGGACTTTGCCTACACCCCATTTCGGTCCTCCAACTGAACCTGTAAATACCACCCGAGCATAAATACACTATCAAATAACAAGAGTAGTCTAAACATAGACTAACCCATAAGGACAGCATCAGCACTTTTACACGCCTGGAGTGTCGCGTCCGGTAACGGATCTCCGTGCCTGTCGATCGCGCATCCTCCAAAATCGTGCGAGGTGAGATTAAATTTAACGCCAGAGCTACTTGCAGAGACTGTATCCAAGACTCGGATAGCTTGTTCTATCACTTCGGGACCTGTCCTCGCTCCGTTGTTATAAAAGATGGACGGACGAGGAGATATCATGGGATGTATGCTCACCAATCCCGTCTCCAGGAAGAACAGTAATGTTAAATCTAGATACATATTTAGTATTGTATATTTGATAAGTCTTGGGATGCACACGTTTTGGTCATTGTTATAGAATATGAACGTGGTCAGATTCAAGTTGAGGTTGTGTCTAAATGCTCTGCCGGCGCTTGATCGACTCGTCGGCCTGTCGGACTCCAACTCCGAACCGGCATTACTGGAGTTACAGAGAGCTGATGTATGAAGTCATCATACGCTCACTACGACTCACGTAAAAATGATCCTAACCAGCGTCGAAACTTTTTACCCCTAATTTTTCATGTCAATGACGTCATAAAGGGCGCCCTTTATTTGCATGTGTGCCTTGGATGAAATAAACCCTCGTTGCAGGCAATCAATCAACCCTCCACAAACGAGAAGAAACCATCCTAGACTGAAATCAAATATAGTTATTTATGATTTACATTTATCCGATGGCTCTTTTAGGTTTGAATGTGGCCGAGGAGTCAGCTATTCTACTTTTGACTCAACCCACCATATTCTTATCACGAACGTGTTGTTCCGTGTAATTCCGCCTTCAAAGCTTAATGAACCAATTTGGCTTAAGCTACGGAGATATGCTCCGTTCATATCCCCATCTTACGATCCTCGTGCAGAATCACCAAAAAACGCACTGAAATCGATCGGCCATGGCGCACCGTTCACATCTCGATAGCCGGCGATCCAATTCATTCGCCACAAAATTAATCTCACACTCTGTCGTGTGCGCAATAAGTCTATACCACAAATATACGTTGTGTTGCCGAACTGAAACACTGGCTTGACCGATCCCTCAGCCGTACTGCCCCAGCACCGAGGCTCTACTAAAGGATCTTGGACACTTTAAGTTTAGTACATATCGTAGACGCATTTTGCATGCACCGTTTCTACTCGTATCCGTACCGAAATTTTCTGGTGTGTCAAGGCCGGTTTGCCCAAAAGCGTACTTCTGAGCAGTTCAGATAACGAAAGCACATCGAAGGTAATTCATACACAAGAAAGCAGCATACAAAGATAAAAGCTACAAAAGCACTTCACCAACCACCAACCCATCCACCATGCTTAAAGAACATTTCCTCAAACCCCTTAAACTGTCCATCGTTAACCTCAATCCAAGCCTCCTCGACAAGCTTCTGATCCGGCGCAGGCCCATCCACCAGAACCTCTGCGCACATCCCTCCACTCTGAGGATTATACACATTAACAGTCGTCCTATCTAACGCGCGTGAGTCCGCTCGATCAACAGCCGCCCGTTGAACGGTTGTAAAAACTGGCCGGCTCCGGTAAATATGTTTCAGCAAATTCAAGTGAACAAACATCGGTTTAGCATTAGAGTCTGAGAGACCGTACTGTATAAATGGCAAATACAAGTTAAGAAGTGGTAATGCTGTTTCTGAATGGGGAACTAACCTGAAGCATCCCGACACCACAAAACCGATCATTCGTCTTACTCCCGATTGAAGAGACCCAGCGAGGCGCAGGAGTATAATCTAGGCCAAGCGCCCAAAACGCATATCGCTAAATAGTTTCCCACTTAGTATTTTCGCTAACCGCGCAAGAATGTCAACTCACGAATGTGTCCTATGAACCGGGCCCGAATGAGCGTCTAATATTACGACAAGTTCAGATCTATCTCACCTTGTCGCCACCACTGAGCGAGTAATAGAACGACTGTTCATGCGCCATGTGTATCGCAACGTGCAGAGCCGCGAGGTTCAACCCGTTGTTTCCACGCTTGTCTATCACAATTTGCCCTACCATAACGTTCAATACACAAACCAACAGAGATAAAAATGTAATGTTCACCGGACTCTAGCTCCCATCGACCATAATCACACGGGATTCCCAGTACACGCCAAATTGCGTTTTGCGCTAAAACCCAAATTTCAGCAACCAGAGATCAGGTATCACCAGAATGATATGGATCTGCAGCGTACGGTGATCTTTATTAAAATCCGGCCAGAAAACTGCACGTGGGCCGTTGCGGTATAGTAATTCCTCGAATAGAAGCTCGGGATCTGACAGAGGGATGTTATCTGAGTCTAGATATACTATCTCACGGAAGTCCGAAAACGCAATAGCAGCTGCTTTGATCTAGAGGCAAGGTGAATTGGCTGTACAGGTCCGTTTCGGTCGCTTACTCACTTGAAAATTTTTCCATGCCCCCTTATCCTATATAGACGGAAGATGTTTAGGCCGGATTCCACGTATAGATATGTAGGGAATACCTTGGTGAATCCACTAAGCTTGGACAAGGTAAGTTGACAAATATAAGAAAAGTACTAGTTTCACGGACCTCTTTCACAGTTGCCCCAAGTTCGTTCATCTCCTTGATTTGGTTCTGGCGAGTGATCTCTCCTGGGAATGAAAACACTTGTACGGGTAGCTTGCACCTGTGCTCATACCGAAGAACCTTCAAAGTGACTAAAATACGGCGTATGGTGTCCTATCAGATATTCAGTCTACATCCCTAGTAGGAACGGCAGAACTTACTTGGTTCCCGCCCGTCATTACAATACCCCGACCTTTCTGCGCTCGCCCACCTGCTACTAAGGTCGTTCCGTTCTTTTCCGCACCTTCCAAATATGTAACAACGTCCCTCCGTCTCTTCTTAATATCCTCCACACTGATCTGGGCCCATCCTGCAGCATTTCCCCGCAATTGGTCCTGGTTCACCTACGGACGGCACATTAGTCTTCTTCCCCTCAAGCTCAACAGACACTCACCTGTGCGTCCGCCACCTCTTTTGGACAAGATTGTACGTTGTACTTGAATGCCTCATCATGTGACCAAACAGGTCGAGCAAGCAGAGCTACAAGTCTGTTTCTCAGATCGTCGTTCTTGATGGCTATCTCGTCGTAACTGGTGGCCGGCTTGTTCCCAGTCTCGACTTTGACCGGGGTAATGCCAGGCTTTTCCTTGATCGGTGCGCCTCCCGTAGCAGTCCCGGTGCCAGTCTGAGGATCAGAGACAGGAGCCTTGTGACCAGTCCAAGAGTCCCAGTGATGTTGGAGGTTCCAGTTCGGCGCAAATGATGAACGTATCCAACCAGTAAATAGTAAAGCGATGGCAGTAATAACCAGAAGCACAACCGAAAAAATCGATAGATTTGATTTTCGTATGTGCATAAGGATCTTCACTCGATTATCTCGAGATGTGTCAATGGATAGAGACAAACGATCAATACGGTCGTCGCCGCACTGCGGAAGTTGTTTGCTATACGTCACTGGATGAGTCCTATAATTAGCGCCGTCATCAGGCGCCCTTGCATAGCCACACTGAAAGGTGGGGGACTTGCGCGCCAGCCCTGTTGCCCGATCGTCAGGTTACGAACCGGCCGGGGCTAGTCGAAGAGGGTTAAGAGGACGTAATATGCGAGGTACTTGCGATAAGCCAGCGTTGCATCGATTATCTCGTAGTCGCCTTCGGCTGGCCGCCATCGACCTGGGAGTCATGGCCACGCTGTTCGACAATCGGTATCTATGTACTAACCCGATGGATCTAGGTACAAGGCAAGATGTTCATCCGATTGTCACGGCGGAGCTGGCTAATACCATCGGTTGGGCAGACCGCCTATGACCTATACTATCAACTACAACCGTTTCAGCTATCCAGTCAAACCTTGAATGCGCTTAGTCCGGCCAAGTCGGTGTCCACGGTAATGCACATCAGCTCGAATGTCCAAATGCGTGCTCTGTACAAGTACCTAGAACTTTAACTAACTATATGCTGAATAATCCCATGTACTTGAGCGTGGACACAGCTCCGCTCCATAGTATAAGCAACACATTCGGGGATCTTCCCGCTGCCGGCTGCAGGGTACATTTATTAGCAGAACGATTTATCGACATGCACATCAAATCGTTCACTCCATCGGCCCAGCTCAAGTCACTGAAACGCTTCTTGGACAACCAAAAGAGGAACACAACAAGATTTGAGGTGCAGGCATATCAGGAAGGAAGGAACAAACAAACAGACGTGAGCGAAAATCTGGTTTGTGGTAGCCACCTACCCTTTTGAAAGTAACCGACAGGCGTGGCTGAAAAGCTCCGCAAGAGACAACACCAAAAATAAGACGAGTGGGAACAAACACAGTGATCAACTGACCTGCATACACTATAGGGGCTCCATGATCCAGTTCGGGACCCATGACTAGCAGGTATACGAGAACCCCCAAAGTTGGCTGCCGTATGCGCGTGTGCCTCTGGGCACAACAAATCCATAACGCGGGGAACAGGGTAACCGTGCGTCCTTCCAATCCCGTGCTGCGAGTCATCCCGCAGGGAACTAAACATATTGCCAAGGAGGTTACCGAAAAGTCCGATCGCGAGCACTCCAATAGGGGACACAGAACCTATCACTGCAGGTTATTCCCAGTATACCGTACGCAAACACTTCGATTCCAGTACCCACACGGCGTAAGGAGCTGCACAGTCTCAATACTAGCCCGAACTTCTCGGTCGAGCACTGGAGTCGGGGGCCCGACCTATGGCGGGCGTGATGCGGATAGGACAAAAATCAAGAGCAATATCTCCCCACTCCAAAGTCGAGGTCCGAGTCGGTCATTTGGGTTTTCGCCATTCGATCGTACATCACGCAGAAGCATCATAACAATATGCGGAGCTGAACAGTTGTCGTTCGATTGATATATGCCGCACCCCCCATCCATCGACCTATCGGACCTAGAGGGGGTCACCTGCCAGTGTTCATTTACCACTACCAATACATACATGTAGTCTATTGTCCTAAACGTATAACCTCTACCAACCCCATTATCTCAACTCGGTTCCACTCCTGTCGGTCATAGCAAGCAGAAATAAACCATGACGAGCGCCTATAGCCAGAAAGCCTAGGAAACCCAGAAAGCCCCCCAGATAGAAATAAGATTTCGGCACCGGCCTTATTCGGGACATACAAGCACTAGAACGAGAGATATCTGACACATCCATATATGCACAAGTCACAAACCAAGATATGTATCTTGTACGCTCCAAGCTGAGCCAAGTTGAACTTCTCGGAGCACATCAAGCGTCGGCAAGATTTGACACTTGGCCACCAAAAACGATCGATATATCAAAGTGTACACGCTACAGAAAAGAGGTCCAGAACTCGATCCAAGTCCACACGCACGCAGGGCAATCATAGTGTTCATTTAGACTCAACTGCGAACGATAGGAGCAGTCGCGAACCGTTCATCGGGAGATCCTAATTGCAAGCAAGCCTCAGAATTTGTTGTAGCAAAACGATCAATCTCGTCTGGTCGAAGCGAAGCACCAGTCTTGCATGGAATATGATAGCAGGGCAGGATGAGAATCTAGGCTTGTCATAGTGGTCGTGGTTAGATGAAAAAGAACCATAGCCACGGCCCGGCCCTAATCAACACGTTTGTCGCCCGGCCCTCAGTTCATCTCTTTCGGCTGATGCATCTTACGCGAGCGCTGATAGGCCTGACTTCATTTTTTTTTTGAATTCTCATACCTTGGTACAAGTTGACAATAGCATGAACGAGTCGGCACTTCAGCCATAACCAATCTCTATGTTAAGGGTAACGCACAATAACTCGATCAACCATGAGGATTCAACAGCAAACAAAAAAAGAGATGACCAGCCCATAAAGGGTGTTTGGACGACAGCAACAAATACTCGGACACAAGGCAATCAGACAAGCAGATACGGTTCGGGTCGCAGCGGGCGGAAAGGGGGCAGTTTCCAAGGGGTTACAAGTTGAGCAGTGGAAAACAAGAGAGATTAATGAGGAGGGGGAGTGAGTGTTCGCGCCCCGAGGAGGTACTCGGTGGTGGTACAAATACAGCACTGCGACAAGAGCGGGGCATGGGATAACAAAAAATATACTAAACGGAAACCAGAGCGACAAAACCCACGAAGAGAAAAGCATAGAACCGCCTCGCATAGAATAGAGCAAGAGAAACAAGCGGAGGGGTAGCATAGTCCATATATACAAATCGAGCCACCTATGTTGCGCGACCACGCGTGTTGCTCACCGGCATTTTACCCTGTGGGAGCTGAACGCCACCAGGCTGGGCCACGTTGCCGCTAGCGTACTGTCCGTTTGGCACTTGTGGGCTACGATAGCTGATGGGCGGGAGCGTCGGTCGGGGACTCCGGCCGTCGGCGGGCTGACCCTGAGTAGGTTCAAGCTGGATCACCTGCTGTGGCGCATAGGTACTGGGAGTCGGAGGTCCAGACGCACTACCGTTCATCGTACGGCCTGGGCTCTGAGGGCTAGGCATCCCCGCACCCCGAGGTCGCTGGTTAGGCGGCAGCGGCGCAGGCAGGTTTTGCGCGCTTCCCGTCTCGCTCGGATAGGGGCTCGGGTACGCGTACGCCCCATTGGCATACTGAGGTCGACCATCAGGGCCGAGGGCAGCACCGTTCTGGTCGACTTGACCGTTCCACTGGTTCGACTTGACCGGCCCGTTGACGCCGTTCTGAAGTCCGAGAGCGTTCGCAGCGGGCAAAGGAGCTGCCTGAGTGGTCCTCGGAGACTGCTGGACCGGGCTGTTGCTTCCGGAAGTGCTCGCTGCGCGGCTCGTAGCCGCCGACTGGGCCATGGTTTGCTGGGCCAGGTGGGGAGACTGTTGCGGAGTATAGGCAGCACCGTTCGGGGTACGTTGAGTAGGATACGGTGCATACTGCGGATGATGGCCGTTGTGGACGGCGGCGTGACCCGGCGGGGGCTGGGGAGCACCCTGCATGTGCACCGGAGGCTGACCAGGAGCCGGCGGGGGGTACGCGTAGCTCATAGGCGGGTACGGATAGTGCATCGGGTGGGGTTGTCCAGGAGCGGGCATAAACTGAGGCTGGCCAGGATAGACCGGAGAGCCGTTGGGCGGGTGCTGCGGGTAGGCACCATAGGGCGGGGCGGCCGCATAGTGCGGGTGTGGGGGTGGGTACGGCGACGGATAAGGATGAGGCGACGGATGCGTGGCATGGACGCCTTGACCGGACATATCATCGTGGACCGCGCTCTCGATCGCGCGCGCAATGGCAGCTCGAGTGGCAGCCGAGTTGGACGTCCTCCGGGATTTGGGCGAAAGATGAATGCGATAGCTACGCCACAGGAAAATGATAAGAGCGTGATCGATGGCGCGGAAGATGCCCGAGCAAAAGAGAAAAACAAGCGTTTTGTCAGTAAGAGTGCATCATGGCGTGGGATGACCGAAGACGTGACGGCAATCAACGTGAGACCAGGGTAAAAACGTGCCCCATCCAGGAATGGGAGTGCAAAATGAAAACAGGGAGGCCAAGATGATAGAATGGCTGAGTCATGCTTAGCAGAGGACTACTCTAAAACGCACGCGACGATCATGGGAAAACCGAACGCGACTCACTGTTGTTGCAAGTTATCTTGCCTCGAGCACCTGGTTTCGCAACCAGGGAAGGGGCACTTGTGATTCCGCTCGCCGGTGTGGACACTGCACAGATGGATGAGGATAGTTCCATGGAAAGGATGTGCATACATACCGAGTATGCCTGGCGAGATGACCGCTTGTCGAGAATGGCCTAGAGCACGTCGCACAGACGTGCTTCTTCTTGGCCTTTTGGGCAGCCGTAGCCGCTGATGTGCCGGGAGAGGCAGGGGCCGATGCGGTATCAGGCTGTAAACAGAGTTAGAGGAGATCTAGATCGAGGAGCGGAGTGATCTCACCTTGGCTTGTTCCTTGTCATCCGCCTGACCCGGAGGTGGGGGAGGCGGCATCGAAGACCAAGCTTGCTGATGCTGAGGCGGGGTAGGTTGCTGGAGAGGAGAAGGCCCGGCGAGGGCGGGGGACGGAGGCTGAGACAGCATCGGCGCGTGAGTCGAAGCGCGAGACATCGAGTACGGGAAGGCTGAGTAGGCCGAGTCGGCGACGGTCGGTGTGCTTTGAGAGAGGTACGAAGGCCCGATAGTAGCGGTCTCGGAGCGCGGCGAGGGGTATGAGAAAGAGCTGTCGCCCGACGGATACGAGGAAGGAACGCTTGAGGTGACCGGGAGGTTGCGAACCGACGACGCGGGAGTCGGAAGGTA
>WSTH01000262.1:0-30572 GCA_019616345.1 Ceratobasidium sp. 395
CTGTTGCTGTCGGTACCCTGCGTCGGGAGTGCGCCCCGACTGGTCTCGATTGCATCGGTCGAGACAATAAGCGGGTAACGGAATGCGCCGCGTGGAGGGTGTGCTGAATAGGATGGTAGACAATAGCATATCACTTCTCGAGGTCATCGGGAGGAATTTCAAATTTGGTCACGACTTCAAGGGGTCAGCACCAGATTGGACAAGGGAATCTAGTGCGATAAGATTAGATCCTTGATTGGGACCTCGTCCCTGTTGAGATTAGATTGGTGGTTCGGCGTGTATCCGACACTCTTCTTTTGGGGTGATTGTAACTCTTATAGATGCCGAATCTGCTCCTTAATTGCCGATACCTCCAGGTTCTGATGAACGGATCAATAAGAGCATGTATGCGCCTAAAGTAGAATCGAGTTCCCTCTTATTCTCCAGCAGGCATGCTTTATCAAAACCTTTCTAATCATAAACTGGCAGACTAAACACCAAGAATAGGTCACCTAGTCGACGCAAACCTCCGTAGCTCAACAACTCATTGAATGAGAACACGTTTTCACACCACATATCTTCCTAGTCGTTCCCACACGTCATCAAACACGCCCGTGACGTTATGGCCAAAAAGTGTGATAATCGTGACTGGCGGTCCGCCACGTCGGGGTTTTAAGAAAACGTGCTCCCAGTTCTTTCCAGCCCTTACCAGCCCGACCCCACCGCGCCAGCAGAGACTAAAGAAATCACCTCTATATACATTTCCCCAAAAGTCTTGTACCAGTACCGTCAAACAGGAATCCGGAATCATGGCCATAGCGACCGACAAACGAAATGTCCAAAATATCCTAGGGATTTTTGATCTCGTTCACATTATAGCCAGCTTCTGCGATAAATCTGACTGGGTACGGCTAGCGAGCGTCTGCAAGGCCGCCTTTTACGCAACCGCGCCACTCGTATGGAGACATGTCGATGGCGTGCACAACTTTATTGGGCTACTTCCAGGTATCGGGGCTACCAAGAACAGGCGGGGGAACCGCGTTGCTCTTGTGAGTAATTCACAGGGACTAGGAATCAGAGTTAGATAAGCTAGAGATAGTTTATATTCGCAGATAATATCGTCCGGCAATAGGTCTACGCTAGAAATGGCACGACTGCAACTTTACACGACCTCCATTAGGTCTATCAAGATATACAATGTACTCGGTAGTCACTATGATGTCACCGATTGGGAGCTCCTAACTCACACGCTTGGATCGAAAACATTACCGCCAAACCTTCGGTCGCTCGACCTTACGAGCCCTTGTTCGCACTGCATCCAGCATCAACCGCTCTGGGTCAACATATTTGCCTGCGAACCTTTGACTAGGGTTCTCTCGGCTCCGGTTTCTGTCGATCATGACGTTGAGATATCTAGTTTACATCTGAACGGAGTGGTCGACCTTTTAGCCCAAAGGTCGCCCGACCTGGAGAAATTATCCCTTTTCTCGTTTCCTAGTTCTCACAGCAGTCAAAGGTCAACGACAAACGCGCTGGATTCATTGGCTCTTCACACACCGACGTTTCAGTCCAGTCTGAATATTCTCCCAGAGCTTCGAGACCTAGATTGCAACTTGAGCACACTGTGCGACTCTCTAGCGACCATCGGCTCTCTGCTACGATTAGAATCCTTGACCGTGTGGCCTAGCTTCAGAGCTTCTTCGGTCTTTACCCAATATTCGTTGTGTAGCGCATCATTTAATAGGCTAACCAAGCTCACTTCAAACCTATATGATCCCGAGGAAACCGAAAGTCTATTGAGCATGGCGCCCGTCCTTCGCCAAGTCACTACGCTCAAGATATCCATCGGAATGGGCACCTGTGACGTATACGAGGGCTCTTGGGTAGTTGATCGAATGTTGCCATGCCTCATGAACGCGCCGTTACTTCAAGACCTTCATCTAGACTTTGGTCCCGGATCGAATACGACATGCACCTTTCATGAAGCGGGCTACGAAGCACTCATGGGTACGACCCGGTCGCTCCCTCTTCGCACTATAACTCTCGATCACATACAATTCATGAATACTTCAAGTGGACCTAGTTCTTTCAGCGGCGTCGAAGCCGCCTGGTCGCAGGTCACTCGCCTCTCCATGCCGCATCACACCGCAACAGCCGCAGACCTGGTTTATCTATCTACCCTTCCGAATCTACGGCACTTACTCTTGAAATTGCGGTCTTTTGACAATCCCCCTGCCTCTAAGGATCTTCCCGATAAATCTAGTGGCATAATGCTTCAGACTTTGAGTGGTAGTAGGGGCAGCGAGGTGGAAGGTTGCGAAGTTGGCCAACTGGCAAGGTGATTTTTTGCGTGTTCCGACTGGCTTTTCTTGTATTGAATATTTGGTCGGTACTTTTAGGTTTCTCTTACAGCTTTGGCCGAACTTGCGCACAGTTACATGGCCGACCGACAAAACCGTTGGCGATAGGCTTGAGCAACTGAATTACGAGATCGACGTAATTGGATCACAGGCAGATTGATAGGCCATACGCATATAGTCGAGTTTGATAAATGGGGTTATCGCCATATCTTGAGAACTCGACTTTGGGTTATGCAGATGACAAGTGGACCCAGTGGGTCCGAGAGTGGATAGCCTAGTCTGGAGGAGAGAGCATTCATATACACTGATTATGAGTATACTCTATAGCTAATCTGCGTGTTATGTCTCCGATGCTTATGTTTCAGAGATATTTGTAGTCCGTATATATTCCAGAACATACCGCACAGCTATTGGTGTTTCCGGTTTTGGATATGTTTTGGACGAATAAATCAATAAGCACATGGATGCTCGAAAGTGAGAAGTAGAAGATTACGAGACTTGATACTTTTCATGGTGAACACCATGTAAACAAGGGTTTAGTTGCATTTATTCGTATTGCGTCTCAGTTTATGCACACATGGAATCCCGGGTAGTATATACTCGTGCAATGCTAAATAGAGATTTGAGATCGGGGCTTGGAAGGATGTGTTATGGACAGCTTGGTTGTGAGGTTAAGAGAGCCAATTGAGACTGTCAACCACGTGACCGTGCCGCTCTCTTTTACCAACTATCACTTCCAAAGCCCCACACGACACCTAACTTCTAGTCGTACCGCGTGACCAAAAGACTCCGAGTTAGATTTATCACGTAAATATACAATATACTAGCTTGACTCGACCACTTGAATCACGATCCAGCCGCTCGCCCACGCACCTATTTTCTGGAGGGGTTTCAAAATAGAGCCAAAAAAAGCTCGAAATGACCGCGTTAGGCCACAAACGAGATGCTCAAAATATTTTTAGCATATCTGAACTCTTTGCAATGATAGCCAGGCTTTGCGACAAATCTGATCTGGCGCGGCTGTCGAGGGTCTGTAGAGCTACATTTTATGAGGCCACACCACTTGTATGGAAACGCGTCGAGGGAGTCCACAACTTTCTCGGTCTGCTCCCAGGCATCAGAGTTATCAAACAGGGACGGGAGGATCGGGTGACCCTCGTAAGTATCTCACCAACACTGGAAAGGTCACCGGGACTAGAAATATTGCACATTCATAGATGGTTTCATCTCGGGTCGTTCATGCGTCAGAGTTGGCCCGATTACCGCTTTATGTGGCTTCTATTAGGGATATCAAGATCTACAACACAGTTGTTAGGCACTACGACGTTACCGACTGGCAAATTCTGGATAGCGGCCTTGAATCACAAATGCTACCCCCTGGTCTTGAATCCCTCGATTTAACGGGCGATTGCTTGGACTGCGCCCATTATCAACCGCTCTGGGTCAAGGTGTTTGCTTGTAATTCTCTAACAACGGTATCCTCGATCCCGTCTTCCCTTGAAATAAATTCCGTGTTATCTACCATATATCTTAATGGATTGGTCGAGCTCCTAGTTAAAAAGTCACCCGACGTGAAGAGGTTGTCGCTTTACGTTTGTTTCGGTTCTCACGATGTCCAGGAGTCGGTTGGAAACGCGCTTATTCCATTGGCCTGCACTGAGCCACCCTTCGAGTCCAGTCTAACTAGCTTGTCGAAATTGCAACACTTAGAGTGCAGCTCGGATGTTTTGTACTGTGCGTTCGATTCCGTTGGATCCCTACCACAACTGCGATCTTTGACTGTGTGGCCCAACCGCTCCATGAATGTACACTACACGCAAGAATCTTTGTCAAGTACATCATTTCCTGTGTTGACCCAACTCACACTACACTTGGGCACTCTTGAGGAGGTTAAAAGCCTGCTAACGATGACGATCGTCCTTCGCCGAGTCACCACGCTTAAGATATTTATGGACGAAGATTCCTGGATAGCCAAGGGCTCTTCAGTGGTTAGCAGTGTTTTTCTCCAGTTGAGGAACGTGCCACTACTTCGGGGTCTCTATATCCAGCTTCGCCCTATGCCTAATTTTGAGGTTACATACACCCTTTGTACGGTCGGCTATCGGGCACTTATGGATGCGACCAGTGTACTTCCCCTTCAAAAAATCTCTCTTGATAGCATATGTTTCGAGAATGCTAGTCCATTTCATGGTATTCAGGCTAGTTGGTCACAGATCACCCATTTATGTATGCCAAACCAACACGTTCGCAACAGGGATCTTGCACACCTATCTACACTTCCGAACCTCCAGTACCTTCTCCTGACTCTTTTGCTCTCACATGAACTTCCCGCCAAAGACTCTCTTGCCATATCTGGTGGAACGATGCTTCACATTTTGAATGGAAGCCCTGATAGTCGCATGCGTACTTGTGAGTTCGGCCAAGTTGCAGAGTATGTTAGTTAGTACATCTTAAATGACGTTCTGACATAATGTCGGACTGATACGATATAGATTTCTTCTACAACTTTGGCCAAACTTGCTCGCAGTCAAATGCTCGGTAGCCGACGACACCACGAAACGTAGGCTCAAGAGGCTTAACCGGGAAATTAGGGAACTGACCTTGCCTTCGTAACCGATGTACTAACCTCGGTACGTGTTATCTGCCCTCTAACAAAAAATTACCTAAATACAAATTGGATAGGGCGCGCTCTGATGAATTTAACTACTCGAAAGACAAACATGAGTCTGGAATTATTTACATCTTTGAACTATTCAAAGCGGGTGATAAGATATGGCTGGGTCGTGAGCAGCCGACTGAGCGTTTACACAAGTATCTATCTTCCACCTGTAGCAGCCGCCGCTATTACCAAATTTGTATCAACTTCTGTATAGCATCCATGGCAGACAGTAAACCCAACGGGCCAAGCGTATTCAGCATCTGAGGTCTCACCAAGACCGTGGCGATAAGCTTAATTTCGTGCGCCGTGCGTCACACACGTCGGCCGGTACGCTTTCCTTGCTGTACCACCTGGGTGGAAAGCATCATTAACTCGTTAATTTTATGTCTCTTAAGGGGTGTATGCTCGACATCCGCGTTCAAAACTGGTTTGTGCTACCAAAAAAGGAAGCCGAAGACCCTACAAAACACTAGATAACCTCAGGTTGCGTATTTCTTTCTGGTAGCACCGAGGTAGTACTGGAAGAGTGACGATTGAGTCACGTGACCGTGTTGCGCTCTTGTATCGGACCATTGGCATTTCCACACGCGACGCCTAAACTTGATCCGTACAGCGTAAAAAGCTATATCCTATCCATAACCTGCTAAAAATTGGACCCTTCACACGAGTTTACCATCTTTAGTTTGACTTGATCACGTAAATCGTGATTTGACCGTCCACCCACGCACCAATTGTCTCGAGACCTTTGGAATAGGGTCAAATCGGATCCAAGATGGCTACATTGATCTACAAACATGATGCACGAACTGTATTTGCTATTCCCGAACTTGTTGCAGTGATAGGCAGGTTTTGCGACAAACCTGATCTGGTGCGGATGTCAAGAGTCTGCAGAACTACATTTTACGAGGTCGCACCACTTGTATGGAGCCACGTTGAAGGAATCCATAACTTTCTCGGTCTGCTGCCAGGCATCAGAACTGTTAGACAGGGACGAAGGAATCGAGTAACCCTCGTAAGTGTTTTACCGGCACTTAAAACAATCACCAAGCCTATAAATCTCGTATGGTTTCGGCTCAGGTTATTTGTGCGCTAGAGTTGCCCCGGTTGCAACTTTATGTGGCTTCTATTAGGACTATCAAAATATATAGCGCGGTTGTTAGACATTATGATGTCACAGACTGGCCAGTTCTAATTGATTGTCTCGAATCACAAACGCTACCGCCCAATCTTCAGCCACCGGATTTAACGAGCACTTGCTTGGAATGTGTTCAATATCAGCTACTTTGGGCCAAGGCATTTGCTTGCAGCTCTCTAACTGCGATATTCTGGATCCCATCTTCCCTCAGCACAAATTCCGAGATATCTACTCTATCTCTCAATGGCCTAGTCGATCTCCTAGCTAAAAAGTCACCTCATATCGAGAAATTATCTCTCTTCTCTGGCTCTGGTGTTCGCAGTACCCGGGTGTCCGTCGAAAACGCGCATGTTTAATTGGCGCGCACTGAACCACCCTTCCAATCCAATCTAACTACATTGTCAAAGCTGCAACATCTAGATTGCAACTCAGGCGTTTTGCATCGTACTTTAGCTTCAATTGGCTCCCTGCCACGATTAAGATCCTTGACTATGTGGCCCGGTTACCCGGCGCCGATATATGGCACGCAAGAATCTTTGACAAGTGCATCGTTTCCCATGCTGACTCAACTCACATTTCGCTCGACTGCTCCTAACGAGATCGAGGGTCTGCTAAAAATGACCCTTATCCTTCGCCAAATCACCACACTCAGGATATTTCTGGATCCGTTCTCTTGGATAGGAGAGGACTCTTGGGTGATCCGCGGCGTTTTTGCCCGGCTGAGAAATGCGCCATTGCTTCAAGACCTCTATATCTAGTTTCATCCTAGTTCTGAATATATGTGCGTCCTTTGTACGATGGGTTATCGAACACTCATGGATGCGACCCAAGTGCTCCCCCTCCAAACTATCGCTCTTGACAACATATGTTTTGAAAGTTCTAGGAGCACTAGTCCATTTCGTGGCATCGAGACTGTTTGGTCGCAGGTTACCTATCTATCTATACCAAATCAGCCCATTCGTAATAGCGATCTTGCGCATATATCTACACTTCCGAACCTCCAGTACCTTCTCCTGACGCTTTTGTTCTCAAACACGTCTCCTGCCGAGGACTCTCTTAAAACACCAGGTGGAATAATGCTTCGTACGTTAAATGGAAGTACTCGTAGCCGTATGCGCGGTTGCGTGGTCGGCCAACTTGCAAGGTATGTTCGTTAGCCAACCTCAACTAGCGTGCTGACGGCACGGTATAGATTTATTTGACGACTTTGGCCGAACTTACTCGGAGTTACGTGGTCGGCGACCGACGGCACCGCGAAGAATGAGCTCGAGCAGCTTAACCAGGAGTTTAGAAAATTAGGAAATTTACATTGAGTTTGTCACCGAAAAACGAACCTAAGTTCGCCTTGTTCATGCTTTACCAAGAACTCAATAAGTATCATTTTGATGGGATGATGTTTCCATGGATTTGGCTACTTGAACCTTATATGAACATGGACTTATGTACATCTTCGTATGATCAATATTCACCGGGTGGGTCTGGGGATGCGTCGCTTATTCTGGCTCTGAGCGAGAAAGCCCAATAAATTTGTAAATGAAGACGTGTGTTTGTTAATTCTCATCTGGGCAACCTTTGATACGCATATAGGATACTATATGAGATGGATTGCTACTACAAATTTGCGAGACGGTGGTGCGAGAAACGATTTGATCGAAGCCGCAAGATAAGATTAAATTTGGCGCCAATCATGCTCGGTTCCGGACCCCGCACGTTACCGGGGCCCTTGCTCTTGACCACCATGTCTGCGTTTACCGAAGAATGGATGTCCGCTCACGACGGTGTAAATCTCTACACTCGGCGATATATACCGACGAGTGCGACCGGAGGAACTGGCAAATGGGGCGCATCCGGGGCCAAGGCGGCGATTCTGTTTGTTCATGGATTCATCGAACATATTGCGCGGTAAGTTTCTTTGGTATTATTCGCCAACAGCAGTCTGGTGAATTAATCCACCTTATAGATATGAACATGTCTTCCCTCGATATGCGGACCAAGGGATCGTTGTGTTTACTTATGACCAGCGGGGATTTGGGCGTAGCGCGCTGGATACTAAGAATAGGCGCGTCTGTCTCGGCTGTTGAACTCTACCCGGTCTAACATTTGCGCTTTGGCCCATCTCGCTCTTATCTTCCATGTCCTTTTCTCCTTTGTATCCTCACATTTCATAGGAGCCCATCGGCCAAGTACGGGAAAACAAGTTGGGCGGAGCAACAATCAGATATTCAAACGATGTTGGGCGTCCTGCGTGAAGGAGTTGCGCACGATATGCCAATATTCTTGATGGGGCACAGTATGGTGCGAGAGTTTTTGTTTCTTCAAATAAATGTTGGTCGACTAACCGGTTTGCACTTTCCTTCTTCCCTGTCACCTTGTAATCTGTCACCGCTATTTGGCTTGTCGCGGCGTTTTCGATTCAAAGGGTGGTGGACTCGCGTTATCCTTCCCGACTCGTCCACCCAAAGCTCCGTTTATTCCGAAAAGCGAAGTTGTTCTTGGGTTATCTGGTGCGGGCCCTACTTGGAGCTCCACGTCTTGCACGTTCTCAACATGTTTTTTTTTTCACAGGCGTTATTGCAACGTCACCGTTGCTTCGACAATCCAAACCGGCACCTGCCTGGCAGGTAAGTCACCCTGTGTGCCTGGCTGTCTACATGTGATACTGAGATCTGGCGTTTCGAAGGTTGGTGCCGGTGGACTTGTCAGCAAGTTACCGTTTGGAAGCTCGATGAACGTTCCTGCTGAGGTCAAGGCAGAGGTGTGTTGTTATATTCCGGAACACTTATTAGTCCTGAGGTATACCGATTGTAGGACCTGAGTCATGATCCAGCGGTGGGCGCTGCGTACAAGGCGGACCCATTTGTCAAGTTTATTGGAACAACCAAGGGCGTGTACGATATGTTGACTGGGGTATGTACATCCTGCGTAGGGCGAACTGCTGCTGATCGAGATTTAGGGTAAAGAATTGGCGGACCAGGACGTGACGAATTGGCCACTAGATTTGCCTGTGAGTTGTATTCTTCTGGGATTCAAGAGCGGTAGCTGAGAAGAAATATAGTTGCTCGTGATACACGGGACAGCAGACAATGTAAGCCTCAGTTCTCGTTGGAATGTCCTTTATGACTGATATGGGTGTTAGGTGTGCTCCTTCCCGACCGCGGAGAAGTTTGTGAAGGAGGCGCCGGCCAAGGACAAGAAATTTGTTCCGTTCGAGGTTAGTTGTCATTACGTAGAACCCAGGAACGTTTACTTAATTTGTTGTAGGGAGGATACCACGAACTTCATAACGAACCGGACGGTGTGCAAGAGAAACTCGCGGAGACGGTTGTCGGATGGGTCTTGGAGCATATTGAGACGGCGGCAACGGCGAAACTGTAATTTCTTATGATATTTAATGTTTCGAAACCGCATGATGGTTGATTACATACTTTTGCTTAATGTTTTCTTCGAAAGACAAAGTGGCTATGTGGCTAAAACAACCAAGCGCCGAGCTGACCTGAAAGGTGTGATGTGGACCTGGCACCTGATGACGCTCTCGTCACGACCATCACCTCGTTTTTCCTAACCTTATTGCTTTTTGCTCGTTCCAACATTACTGTCTTTCCGGCTGTTGTCGTAATTTGTACTTTTATCATTGTAAGCGAAAAGAGGCTTTGAGCGAGGCTGTTTGACTAATGTCGACGTGGTGATTGTCCCAGGCTTCGCTTTGAGTGTCTTGTTGCTCCAGAGTCTGTATTTTATTGAACCAAGCCTGGTGAGTGACTCTATATTAACCCCCGTTGTCTCGTCTGACACTATGACGACAGAACTCGGCATGGCTATTCCAAACATACCTCTTGAAGCTATTTTGCCCACGCTCGGCGCTCTAGCGTTCACCATACTCCTCCCGGCTGGCCTCGCACGCCTTCGACGCGCCAGAGCACCCCAACCTCCCAACCATCCAGGCGCTCCTCCTCCAAAGAGAAAGACTTCACGCGCTATGAGAACGGCGGTTACACTCTACTCCCTCCTCGCCTTGATCTTTTGGTACACTTCTCAACCAGACCTCTTTAGCCGGCTTCACCTCCCTCTCACTGCGACAGGGGACCACATCCGTTCGGCTCTAGTCACTCAACGCCCCCGAGAGTTTATCCCGGCCCAACTCCAAACAACATACGACCAAGCTTCGACAAGCGGGGTCCACGTCCGTTCAAACGAACCGCGCACGTCTCATCCGCTATTCACGCCCTCGCTCGACCGCGTCCTCCACCGAATCGATACGTTTGATATTCGGATCATATACGGCCGGCTCGGCCACACGGTCGTCGAATCGTGCGAATGGTGTACCGCGCCGGAGGATTATTTGATGTTTGGCGCGGCCGGGTTGGGGTTGGGGTATGTCGCGTTGTTGGTCGTGGTGGGAGTTGTGACTGAAGCGTCGGAGAGGAGAAAGAGTCGGGTTTGGGCGGTTGGTGCAGTTGCGGTTGCTGCTGCGGTTGACGTGTTTTGTACGGGGTTTGTCAAGGGAACTTTGAGGAGGGGCGAAAACGTTCCGGTAAGTTACAATACTTTCCAGTATAACTACATTATTGACACTCGACCGCAGTACCACGTCCGAGCCGAACAATACCGCCTCCTTTTACACATCCTTCTCCCCAACATCCTACTCCTTCTCCCCCACAACGCACCCTACCTAACCCAAGAGACCTACATGAACACGATCCAAGCGCTCGCCGCCCTAGCCCAAGTCTCCACCGCGCAACAAAACACGCTCAAACACGCGCGGTACGCCGGACTTGTGCGGGACGCGAGCGTATCGTCGTGGGCCGAGGCGATGACCAGAAACGTCGACGGCGCGTTGGAGGATGAAGAGTTTATGACCAAGCTGGATGCAGCGAGGCCCGAGGAGCAGAGGGAGAACGGACGGCCGGCGGTGGAGAGGTTGAAAGAGTGGGCTGGGCGGGCGGTGAGTGAGGTTATGGAGGAGATGGGTGGGATTATTACGGGGAGGGAGGCTACGCCTGGGCCGCAGTGATTGTGTTTATTGAGAGAATATAGATTTTTGTGATAAAATTTGGGGATTGGAGGGCGTGTTATCGTCTGCTTCATTGAAATCTGTCGTGATATCACGAGCGAGAATTTGTTCGGTAGACAGCGAGAGGACGAAAGTTTGGAATTGTGCCATGTATAAAACATTTTATTCAATATAATTCACCAGCATGTTGAAATGCCTAGCGTATAAGATACATCAAGCCCGTGACGTTGAATCTTACTCCTGTCCACTAATCCTACAACTTCCTTTCCTTTCCAAAACTCAAACTCTCAACGATCCTCCCCAAACTCGCAACCTCCCAACGATCCCTCCCAAACTCACAGCCTCTCAATGATCCTCTCCAACCTCGCGCCCGCTCAATGGTCCTCGGGGATCCCAGCAGGTCGCTTGAGCCCGTTGACGTCAATACCGGGCAGAGGCCAACGACGCGCAAAGTCCTGAACGTCTTTACGGAGAGCGGCGACGTCTTGAGCGCCTTGGCCTTCGTTTGCGGCGCGTTCAAAGTCCTATCGAGATCGAGGGTGTTAGTTAAATATTTAGGAACCAAAAATCAGGGTAAATGAAGGGGAGAAGAAGAGGCAGGAAGGGAAAGAGATGGAAGAGAAAGGCTCACCTTGAGAAGCTTGGACCCGGCCTGCTTCTGGAGCGCGAGCGAAAGCTGGACGGCGCGATGCAAAAAGTCGGCGACCTGCTTGATATCGTCCTCTTTCATCGAGCGCGAGGTGAGCGCCGACGTGCCAAGCCGGATCCCACCGGGGACTTGAGCTGATTTATCACCCGATACCGCATTCTCTATCAACCACCAACACCCCCGCCAATCAACCTTCCACCCTCACCAAAAAAAAAAGCGACGCACTGTTGATAGTAATATGCACCAAATCACACACTTTCTCGACTTTGCTTCCGGTGAGACCAAGCGGACGGAGGTCCCACAAGACGAGATGGTTATCCGTGCCCGAGGTCTGGAGTTTATACTGCTTCGAAACGAGTTCGGAGCCGAGGACGCGGGCGTTGGCGATGACTTGTTTGGCGTACTGTTTGAACTCGGGTGTGGCGACTTGTTTGAGGGCTGTTGCGACTGCTGCGATCGTCTATACCAAACGAGTGAGTTGAAGAAAGAAAGGGATGGGAGAGATAGGGACTGACGTTGTTGTGCGGTCCGCCTTGACAAGCCGGGAACACTGCATTATTGACCCGAGCCTCGATATCGCTCGCATACGCATTATTCTTCCTGAAGAATATCAACCCGGCCCTCGGCCCTCGCAAAGTCTTGTGCGTCGTAGTCGTAACGACATCACAATACTCGAAAGGATTCTTCAACTCTTGCGCCGCGACCAGACCCGAAGTATGCGCGATATCGGCCATCAACCAAGCTCCATGCTCCTCGCACACTTTTTTAAGCGTGTCGTACTCCCAGTCGCGTGGATAAGCCGATGCTCCACAGACGATCAGACGAGGTTTGAATAGACGAGCTTGGGATGCGAGAGAGTTATAGTCGATCAGTTGGCTGGATGGGTCGAGGCCGTAGGGGAGGGACTGGAAGTAGATCGACGAGGCGGAGATTTTCTTCTTGGCGGTGTAGTATCCGTGCGTGAGGTGTCCGCCGTCCGGGAGGCCGAGGCCCATGATTCGGTCTTGAGGTTGGATGAGCGCTGTGAATGCCGCGAAACTGGATTATGGTTTAATTAATTTTTTTCTGGTTCCGGTTTTGGAGTGGGGCAGGTGACTCACTTGGCGGTCTGGATTGGAAATTTTTGGGGATCGGGATATTTAGTTAGAGGAGAGGGAGGGAGGGATGGGATGGACAGACTGACGCTTCCAGAGTAGGGCTGGACGTTTACGCCCCACACGGCCGGATCGAGATTAAACGCCTCGAGCGCGCGTTTTTGACAGAGCCGTTCCAGTTCGTCTACGTGCTGTCATCCAAATAAGATATAATTCCGACTGGGATGACCAGGACAGACCTCGTTGCCGCCATAGTACCGCGCGCCGGGCAGGCCTTCAGAGTACTTGTTGGTGAAAATCGAGCCGTTGGCTTGCATCGCCGCCAGACTCGTCAAGTTCTGATATCATTAGCTAAAGTTGTGATACATAGATAAGACCCACCTCGGACGCAATAAGCTCGAGACCCGAAAACTGGCGCCATGTCTCCTTGTCGATGATGTTCTGCACCTCGGGGTCGACCTCGCTCAGCGGCGCGTACAGGTCCTTGTTCTGCGCCGAGTCAGCATTAGCTAATGCAATACGATGGCACGTACATAGTCGGTCGGGGTCGCGATCGAAGCCATCGTGCGTAGGGTCAGAGGGCGAAGCAGAGACGAGGAGCGTAGTGTGGTCCGGAGCGCGAACATATCCGTACGCTCGATTTTTTTCTGAATCCGCGATCATATCCATCGGCGTTATTCGGACACGTGATGTGTCCCACGATCGAATTTAGCTCATTCTGACTTGAAAGCTGGGTCGAGGTGGACGTAAGTTAAATAAGTAAATAAATTCCGATACAAATACAAGGAGAATAAATCAAGCGTGATAATACAACCGAGTCACGAAACAATCTAGACAAAACAAATACAAGGGCGATACATCCGACCAACGACTCCCGCACAAGTTCCGACGAGCTAAATGCTATCGCCCCGCTGTACCTCAACATCCAACAACCCATCGCCCACCCACCGCCACATGTCTCACAATCACGGCATCCAACAACAACAGGCTCGCCTAGCAAAGAATCCAGCTCCCGCACATCGAACCTATCCTCATACCGACCTCTCATCCTCCCATCCTCATTCCTCGCTGCTCTTCTCGACAGAACTATCAAGCGCTATCCCAGGAAACAGAAAATAAGACACTGCCCCAGGACGCCACAGGAGCAAAGATCTCGACTTACTCGTGTCGGGTTCAGGCGCTTGCGGACGCGGTATGTATAAATGTGCGAGCGTACCAAACAAGGCGTAAGAATCTTCGACAAAAAGTCGGTTAGTTACAAGCGGGTTAGGATGAGGAACAAGAGATGCTTACTCGTGGCCGGGGGCAACGGTTCGCGGACTAGGGAGGGATCCTGGTGGGAGGAGACCGAGAGGGTCGAGTCCGTTGCTATAACACAAATTGTGAATGATTGTTTCGAGGACAGCAGGATCAGATCTCACAATCTGGACTCATTCCCTCATGCGAAATACGCTCCTGCCGAACTTGGTAGCTCGTCGACTGATTTACTATGAGGGGGAATAAATAATATGAATATATGCGCCCAACTCAATAAATAAACAACTCACCAGGAGTCCTCGATCCCTGCGCACGAACCGGAGACGAAGTACCGATCGGGTTGAAGCTCATGGACCGTATATCAAGGCCCTCTGATATTCCTACTCTTTCATATCAGCTGGAGTTCAAACCGAGGTGCAGACATACATACCATTCCGACCATCACCTCCCGTGGCCCGGACAGGAGACGAGGCAGCGACCGGGTTAAAGCTGACCGACCAGGTATTTTCGAGGTCGTTTGTAGCTTCTGCTCTCCTTGTTAGTTCACTCCCTAGGAAGAGCAAGGCGCACGCACCAGTCCAATGATCGCCAGCCCGAGGTTCCGTGGTTTGCGTCCCTACAAAATTTATCAATACATAGGCCTCTATTATCAACGGCGAGACTCACAGGTACGCCCGCCAGACGGCTCCGGCGTAGGCAATGCCCCGTTTGTCGTTCTTTCGCTCGCACGTTTGAGAGTCCGATGCGCGAGGGGAGACACGTTCGCCAATGCTACAACCACCGACCCATCAGTCAACCATCATCAAGTGAACAACCCAAAAAACGAAAAGAAAATGCTCACCTCTCATGTCCGTCTTTCTCCGCTCGACCGAACCAGACGCGCCGGCCGCCGGCATCTCACCCTCGTCCTCGCCCAACTCTCCCCCACCCAACTCCTCCTCGCTCAACTCCTCACGTCTCGACTCCTCGCGTCTCGGCGGGCTCCCGATCGCCGCCCAAATCTCGTCAAACCTCCGTTCGAACCTCTCTCCTTGATCGATGATTCCTTTTTGCAACGCCGCGGCCCGGGCGAAAACAGCAGCGAGCGAGTCGTCGGTGCCTGTAAATACTTGGGGGTAAATAAGATGAATAAACGGGAAGAGATGAGACTTGCGAGGGGTCGGATTCGTACTCCGTACTTGCCGAGCTATCAGGAGCAGCTGAATTAATAACAGTCCGAGACGGTAAAAGAAGTGGACTCACGAGTAGACAATGATGGAGCGTGCGTCGGTCCGACAGACGACGACGATTCTTGCCTGGAAGAGCTATTGCGTGGAGAACCGGGGTCCGGTTCTGCTCAAACCATCCTCAGTACTGGGGAGTATAGTCGAAACGTCGAACACTCACCGTTGACACTGGGTTCTGCGGTCGACTGTCCAGACGCACTTTGACGAGTCTCAACAATCATGTCGATATAGCTCCTCAGTTCGCCTGGCGTGATATCGTACTCGTCGATGATATGTGGAAAATCCCCCAGCTCCCTGAGCAGACGGAGGATCTTCAAGACGTCGGATACCTCCGCATCTGCAATACGAATGAAGCAGTTAGCGTGACTAATAAGAGTCAGTGAACTCGAAAAACCTTGGCGGCAACACTGGACTGGACGACGTTCTATAAACAAGAATTATCAGCTAAATAAAAGAGTTTGACAGAATGAAAATAAACTTACGGTTAAGGTAGAGACCGACTGCGATACCGACCTGGAGCGCGAGCGGGACCGTCCAAATCAGGACCCAGCCATATCGCGACATCCAGGTCCAAGAACTGTCTACCTGCTCATGCTTGGTTAAAACTGGCACCACCGTCGGCTGATGAGGTGGGGTCGACGGGGCGGACGTTGAAATAACGATAGAGGTGGCTACAACCACGTGAGATGTAGCCACGGTGTATTCTTCCGGCTTGAAGTCGTGGGCCGGAGCTGGGAACGGCAGTTTCGATACGATACCGCCGACGAGTGGGTCCACGCGAATGACGTGAACGAGTATGATAGAGTTCGGCGAGGTATTGAACGCGAGTTCGCCGCTGGGGTGGGTCGCGAGCAGGCTAGACAGAGCCTGCTGAGATGCCGGGGTAACTGTGGGCAAAGGAGTCGGGACGAGGACGTCTAGGCTCGCGGCGATCGGGGTCGGGGGGAGTACAGCTAAGGAGGGAGCCAATGTGGTAGAGTCGACGCCCATGGTCAAAAGGAGGGGCACGATAACTCCACTTTCAGGGGTCTCGACGTTCGGTGCAGGGACGAGGGCGGGAGTCGCGAGCGGGACGTGGGTTGGGCAGCCTTCAATCCGTTGTCTTGCTCCCCATCCTTGGACTGGGGCAGCCGCAGCCGAGGGGCGAGTTGGCTCGAGTTTGTATGAGGCGGTCATGTGCTGGCCAGACACAGCGGACTGCTCGCCCAAACCCGAGTGACTTGCCGTTATCGACCGGTTGAGGAAGGATAGTGAGTCATCGTCCAGGCGCAGGCTCGGCCGATAGTAGCTGGTGAATGAGAGCGATTTAATCTCGCAGGCGTTAACCCGGCTGTAACCACCGTTAGCGCGGGCATCACTCGAAGCCTGTTTGACTCACAGCTCCACAAATGTCACGGTTCCATGATAGAATTGGGAGACAGTGCTCCCAGCGAAACTATCCAGTGGGGTTCAGCAACTTCCTGACGAAACAGAAACAAACTAAAGAGAAAAAACTCACAAATAAGATATCATGCCGCTCACGCCTGCGGCGCTCTGATACCCTAGAGAGTCAAAAAGCGACTCATGCAAGCTTGCAGCCAGCATGAGGAGTGGGATCAGTGCAACAAGCATAGTAGAAATGATAGCGTTTCGAAAAGTGAGGTCGAATAGCAGTGGTTTCTGTAGGGGGGTCAAGCGGCCTTGAGAGGGGATATATGATGTCTCAAATAGGGGCATTCCCCGGGTTTGCCCCTAAGTTGAGCTGAATGAGCCATACATATCCAGATATCCCAGACGATCCCCAGTTACACTATTGAGAATTTGTTCTCGAACGCGCGGTGAGCGTCGTCGATACAGTTGTTGAAACGATCCTACGCGGCTACTTGCAGTGAGAAACAGAAAAGTCTACGTGGGTAGAGTTTGAGAGCTCACAATGTCATCGTCATGGCGGTAAGGACCTCGCAATATTTAACCTGTACGAGGCGTACTCGGGACACAGGGTTATTGAGGTAACCCGAAACACCCGAAATTGCGCTCTCCTTCGCAGCCTAAATCAGAAGTTTTCAGTATTCAATTCTTCATTCTCGGGTCCCTAAGAACGTTAGTAGTCTCAGAGGACCGATGGTGACTCTTAAACTTACCTATCCAACTTGAATAGGCAGCCCGCTTAGCTGGTATGTACAATCCAGAGCGCAGGCTAGATTGAGTGGATTTGCTCGCTAGATCGGAGCGTAAAATTCACATTTATTGAAAGCTATACTGTTACATCTGGGTTCATAGCGTGGTTCGTCGTGGAAGCTCACTTGATCATCAGCCAGGTTCAAAAACATAGAGAAAAACATCACATGACTGCTTGCCAAACAACCCCAAGCACTCGTTGGTTATCTTCCCCGCTGTAGTCTATATGCGCTATTGTACAGCACTCTGACCAATATGTGTAGTTTGATCGCACAGAATCTGGCCTTCTGGATCTATCGCTCTTTCTAAGTAGGTCCAAATGAATCTGACGGGTATCTTCATCCCGTGGCGTTCCGCTCGGTGAAACTCCAATGAGTGGAACCAGATGAATAATGATGGTTTCGAAACGCTACTAGAGCTTCGAGCCTAAAAAATGCATACATCAAAGCAATATGCAGTCTGAGCGGATAGCTGCCTGCAGGGGTCGGGACTAACCTGAACATATTCTACAGTAAAGCACTCTAATGCATTCACAAGCCGGCGTACGCTGCGTCAATATTAGTTGGCTATCCTGTGGTCCTCACCCCCGTACGTAGTTTTTTATGCGTATACTTATACTACTGCGTAAGAATATATATACATTGGTTCATGATACTGACTGAGGAGTTGAAAGGAGCTGCATTCACGGCAGTAATACTTACGACAAGCTCGTGACAATGATCAGGTATCGCTCAACCATGATGAGCATTTCGATAGCCACATTATGTAGAGCCCAGGCTCAGTGTCGACCCGACGCCGTTATGACTCAATCATCATTCGTTAGAACCAGATTGACCCATCGTAACACCGCGTCAAAACAAGAACGTCACGCAACCACCTTACAAACAAATCCTAATACTAGTACGCTCAACCCGATAGCGATCTCCCACTGTCCATCCTTATATGTGTTACTCGACGTCACTCTACCCAGAAAGAGCCGCTTTATTGTCATAAAAACCTGCTAACCACTTCTCCCAATACACACTCGTACACTCATGCCGATGGCCTGTGCAGGCACCGGTTGGTGCCCCTGTCTGGATCATCCACCGGGCCTCGATTGAACAGCGATGATATACGAAACCTATTGGGTGGAGTCTCGTACAATTCAGAGTGGCTGGGGTTATTCTAGACTGCTTTCAAGCTGACCACACAGAATGGAGTGGATTTGGCCTGATGTCACAGAGCGCTAGGGTCGGAAAGTTAACCAGACATCGCCTCCCGTAGCGACCTCCGTGTAGGTAGTCGTAATCTATTCTAAGTCGTATTATATACGGATGGTTATACTTTGTATGTGATATTGGCTACGCGACCTCTACTAGCTACATCCGGCCAATATTGCGGAGGGTTTGAGCCTTTTGAAACCCGGATATATGTGGTGCATAACTACCTATATGACTAAAAGGCTCTCTGGAAGCTTGGTTTTGACTTTCGTTCCAGTTCTGTAGGAACAAATACATAGCCGTACTATCGTATATTTTCATCCCTCTAGCTAGCCATTGGCTATCAGGTCAAGATTTTACCTGAATTCTACCTGAAAAGGTATCACACTATTTCTGCTTTGCTTCGTGTTCACATGAGCTGATATGATAGGACTACTGCCAAATCTAGCCGGAGTCGGGATTGAAGCCACTATGTCTACTGTCAAAGAAAAACGGGAGGTTGAACATAATTTTGTTTGAATCCGTGATCAACTATGCATTGTCGTGTTCGGACATGTGATATGTCCCGCGATCGAATGTTAGTTCATTTTGACTCGCAAGGTGGACATAGACAAAATAAATAAATAAACACCGATACAAGTACAACGAGAACAAATCAAGCCTAATAGTACAGTCGAGCCACGAAACAATCCAGAAAAAACATATTCAAGAACGATACATCCGACCAACGGCTCCCGCACGAGCTCTATAGATACACCGACGAGCTGAATGCTATCGTCCCACTCAACCTCTACATCCACCAACCCACCGCCCATTCGCCGCCACTTACCTCACAACCGCATCATCCAACGACTAACCGATATAACCTGACAGGCTCGCCTAGCAAACAGTCCAGCTCCTGCACATCAAGCATATCTTCATCCCGACCTCTCTTCCTCACTCTCCTCGAAAGGGCTGTCAAGTGCTATTCCAAGAACGGAAAAGATGAGACACAGCCACGATGCGCCACAGGAACAAAGATCTAGACTCACTTATGTCGGGTTCAGGCGCTTGCGGACGAGGTGGTAGGTGTACCTCGGCGAGTGTACCAAACGAAACATAGGCACCTGGGCAGATTAGTAAGTACGAGTTAGTGAGGATGAGGAGGAGGGGCTTACTTGTAACCGGCGGCAACGGTTCACGGACCAAGGAGGAACCATCACCGGGACGGGAGAGTGCAACAGTAGCTAGAGCCAGGCCGTAAGCTGCGATCTCAGAAATAACCCAGGCCGAACTCACAGTCTGGACTGATTCCCTTGCGCGGGCTACGCCCCTGCCGAACCTGATAACTGGTCGACTGATTGTACACTACGAAGAGAAAGTAACGATTTGAGTGCATGCGCCCAACTCAATAAATAAACAACTTACCGGGAATTCTCAACCCCCGCGCACCAACTGGAGACGACGTGCCCACCGGGTTGAAGCTCATGGACCGTATACTTTCGTGGCCCTTTGATACTACTGCTCTTTCATGTTGGCCAGAGTTCAAACGAGGTGTAGACATACGTACCATTCCGACGATCACCTCGCGTAGCCCGTGCCGGAGACGAGGTGGCGACAGGATCAAAGCTGACCGACCGGGTATTTTCGAGGTCGTTTGTAGCTTCTGCTTTGTTTTGTTATTGCACTTTCTAGCAAGAACAAGGCGTACGTACCAGTCCGATGATCCCCAGCTCGGGGTTTAACAGTTTCCGTCCCTAACCAAACACATCAATATCTACATCTCTGCCGCAGACAACTAGACTCACAGGTACGGCCGCGAGATGGCTCGGGCGTAGGCAACGCCCCAGCCATCATCCTCCCATTTACGCGCTTCAGAACCCGATGCGCAAGCGGGGATATGTTCACCAAAGCTAGGTACAACCAGCAACCCACCAGTCAACCATCCACCAGCCTTAGACGCCATCAAACAAAAACTCACCTCTCGCATTGGTCTTTCTCCGCTCGACCGAATCAAACGCGTGCACGACCTCCCCGCGCACAGCCCGTACCTCGTTCTCCTCCTCGCGTCGAGGCGCGCTCGCAATCGCCTCCGAGAGCTCGCCCAACGCCTGATCCAACCTCGCTTCCTGCTCACGTTGTCCTTTGTGTAATGCCGCGACCCGGGCGGAAACGTCGTCCGTCGTGTCAGAGGTGCCTGTACATGAGAGTAAGTAGGGTGAGTAAAGAGGAAGAGCTGAGGCTTACGGATAATCGCACTCGCGCTTCGTCCTTGCCGAGCTATCAAGAGTAGTTGAATCAAGAAAAAGTCCGAGGCAGTAGAACAAGTGAACTTACAAGTAGACGAGGACGGAGCCAGCGTCAGTCCGACAGATGACGACTCTTGCCTGGAGTAGCTGTTGTGCGGGGAAGCGGGGACCGGTTCTGTTCAAACAACAATCAATACACCTGATCATACACTCAAACAGCCAGTACTCACGTTCGGCACTAGACTCGACGGTCGAATTTCCGTATACGCTTCGACGGGTTTCAACAACCAAGTCGATATAACTCCTGAGCTCGCTCGGTGAGATGTCGTACTCGTCGATGATATTCGGAAGATCCCCCAGCTCTCGAAGCAGGCGGAGGATCTTGAGCACGTCGGATATTTCGGCATCTGCAATGCGAATAAAGTCGTTAGCATAAGTAGTAAGAGGTAATGAGCTAGAAAAACCTTGACGGCAGCACTGAACCGGACGACGTTCTATGATTACAAAAGATCAGCTAAACCCACGAGTTTGACAGACTTGGAATAAACTCACGGTTGAGGTAAAGCCCGATCGCGATACCAGCCTGGAGTACGAGTAGGACCGTCCAAACCAGGACCCAGCCGTGTCGCGACACCCAGGTTGAAGATCCAGATACCGGCCCCTGATCGGTTATGACCGGTATCACTGTCGGCTGATGCGACGGGGTCGACGGGACGGGGGTTGAAATAAAGATAGAGGTGGCTACAACCACGTGAGGTGTAGCCACGGTGTGTTCTTCCGGCTTGAAATCATAAGCCGGAGCTAAGAACGGCGAATTCGATGCGAGTTCGCCGACAGGTGGGTCCATGCGAACGACTTGAACCAGCATAATAGCAGACGTCTCGTCGCCGAGCCCGAGCTCCCCGTTGGACTGGATCGCGAGCGGGCTAGACAGTGCATGCTGGGCGGATTCCGGCGTGGTGACGGAGAAAAGGGTCGGGACGAGGACGTCTAGGTTTGTCACGGTGGGAGTCGCCAAGGATGCAGCTGGGGAGGGTACCGATATGGCAGAGTCGACGCCCGTAGTCAAAAGGGGGGTCGCAACAGCTCCACTTTCAGGGGTTGAGCCGCTTGGCGCTGGGAAGAACGCGGGAGTGACGAGTGGGGTGGCAGTCGGGCAGCCTTGAATCCGTGGCCCTGCTGCCCATGCCTGAACAGGAGCAGCCGCAGCCGACGGGCGAGTCGGCTCGAGTTTGTACGAGACGGTCATGTGTTGGCCAGACGCAGAGGACTGCTCGCCCAAACCCGAGTAACTTGCCGTTGTCGGCTGGTTGACCAAGGATAGATATCTTCCGTCCAGGTGTACGCTCGGCCGATAGGGGGTGACCAGGGAAAACAAGTCGATGTCATAGTGGTTAATCCGGCTTTAGCCCTGGTTAGCACTGACATTACGTGAAGCACTGTTAGACTCACAGCTCCACAAACGTCACGGTTCCGTGATAAAACTGGGAGACAGTGCCCCCAGCGAAACTATTCAAGGGTTTTCAGCCACGTCTTGACGAAACCAAAAACAAAGGGAAAAAACTCACAAATTGGATATCATGCCGCTCACTCCTGCGGCGCTATGATACCCCAGAGAGTCAAAAAGCGACTCGTGCAAGCTTGCAGCCAGCATGAAGAGTGGGATCAGTGCAACAAGCATAGTAGAAGTGACAGCGCGGTCGAAAGGCAAAGGTCGAGTAGCGGTGGTTTTTCTGAGGGGCTCAAGGTGTCTCGAGAGGGGGTATATGGTTTCTTAAATAGGGGCATTCCTCGGTTCGCCCCTAAGTCTGATTGGATGAGCCATACATCTCCAGATGATCCAGGACAATCCGTAGTTACACTATTGAGAATCTGTTCTCGGACGCGCGGTGAGCGTCACCAACACAGTCACTGAAACAACCCTGGGCGGCTTCCTACAGTGAGAAACAGAACTGACTATGCGGGTAAAAGTTGAGAACTCACTACACCACCGACATCATAGCGGTAAGTAACCTCAGTGTTTAAATGAGGCGTACCCATGACACAAGATCATTACGGTGATTCGGGAACGCCCATAATTGCGCTCTCTTTCGCAGCTTAAACGAAAGAATCGCAGGATTACGGGCGTCATTTTCCGGTCTGCGAAAACGTCAGTGAGTAATCTCAGAGCACCGATGGAGACTCTTAAGCCTATCGGCGAAGTCGAATAGGAAAGCCTTCTCAGCAGGTGGGTACAACCCAGAGCATAGATTGTAACTAGAAGCCTTGTTGGTTTGATAGGAAATCCATATTTATTGAAAGGCGTATTGATACATCTGGGCTCATCGTGGAAGATCAATTGAACAACGACCGAGGTTCAGGAACATCTAAAAACATCACGTGATTGCTTCACAAACTACCCCAGCGCTCCAGATCCTTCAGCTAGCTAGCTTCCTTCCTGTGGCTTATATGCGCTGTGATACAGCACTCCAGCCATTAAGTATAGTATGTACCCCATAGTATGCCTGTCTGACTCCAGTATTTGTTCCAAGCAGGTCAAATGAACCTAGCAGGTCGATCCGAGGCGTTCCCCTCAAGCGAAATTCCGATGAGTTAGATCAGATAAGCGGTAGTGTCCTTGAAACACCACAAGATTTTCGAGCCTTATACAGCTCGGTAAGTGAAATAACCTATAATCTGAGTACCGAGAGATCAAATGATCGCTAGTACCCATTTCTTTCCGAGGTTGGAAACTTTCTTCAAATGCGGGATTGGCGTCGTTGTCCCTCGTAAAAATTCCTTTGCGGATGAGCTTTCTTTCTAACCAATACACGATACTGAGCTCTTCTGTTATTGTTTAACCCTTCAACAACCATGGATACCGCCAACCTCGCTGATTGGAGCGACCAAGTCAACGAGAAGCTAATCGTCAGATGATACTACATTTCAGACATTTCGTCTAGAGCGCGGACACTTATTGATTCATAGTGCCTAGTTGATTATCCTCTCGTTCTTTCAAGCTACCCGTAGATCGATAGAGCCTTCATTGAGGTTTTTAGGTACTAATACTGTGAGTTACGTAAATCTAGCTCGCAACACTGGATACCAGCCAATACATACATGAGGGGAGTTCGGTTTGCATGTCGCTTCGAATATATATCCAAGCGTTACTCTCACTCTCAACAATATCTTAAACCTTTGAAAGAACCTGTAGCAGAGGTACATATTATATCGGTTGTCCGTCTCTCAAAACTGGATGGCTTGGTTTATTTGACTTTCCATACGTCGCTCCTCCGTAGAATTGTCAAAGGATTCAAATTCTGTGTTTGTCCATATGTCATAGATTCGTATACCCGCATGTTAGTGCGAGATCGTTCCTCAGGACGGTTACCCCGCCTTGCATGCTGGAATTCTTTTACGTCGGTATACAAACTTACAGTATCTGATCATGCAAGTAGGATCAAGGTTGACCGGGGCCCCGTAAGTAGGTGAATAGACCGAATGAAAGTACAAAGAAAGAAACCGAGGCTTATGATACAAAGAAATTACGGAAGAAGATCTAGCTAGAACGCGTCCGCTGGCCGCATATTAAGTTCAAGGACGAAAATGGGCGGCCAAATGCTATCGTCCAGCTTCACCTCTGCATCCATATCTAACACGTATCCAACACTCATCTCCCATCCAACACCACTTATTTCACCGACGACATACCCTCCAACCACTCACAACTTTCCTTGACAGGACTCTCAAGAGTCAAGAGCTATCTCATCAAAAGGTCAGACACTGCCACTGACGCCACAGGAACAGTGCCAAACTTGCTTATCTGGGGCTCGGGCGCTTGGAGATGGGGTGATGAACCTCCATGAGAGTTCTAAACGAGACGTATGTGCCTGGACAGCCGGGTTGCTAAGCATGATTTGGTGAGAGCGCATGTGAGGCTGACTCATGATTGAGGGTAATGGTTCGCGGGTGAGGGAGAGTCCATCGTTGGAAGGGGAGAGTGTGGGTCGATCTCGCTCAGCGGCGCGTACAGGTCCTTGTTCTACGTGGAGTCAGCATCAGCCAATGCAGTAGGATAGCGCGCACAGAATCGTTTGAAGTCAGGATCGAAGCCACCGTGCGCAGTGTTAAAGGACGAAGCAGAGACGAGGAGTGAAGTGTGGCCCGGAGCGCGAACATATTCGTGCTCATATCCCTCAGCGTTATCAGACACGTGGTGAGTCCCACGCTCGAATATGAGCTCATTCTGACTTGAAAGTTGAGTCAAGCCGAGGCGGACGTAAGTTAAACAAATAAATAAATTCCGATACAAATACAATGAGAATCAACACAACCGAGTCACGAAACAATCCAGACAAAACACGACCAGAATGATAGATCCGATCAACGGCTCCCACACAAGGTCCATCAATACATCAACGAACTAAATACTATCACCCCACTCTACTTCTACATCCAACAGCCCGCCCACTCGCCGCCACTCGTCTCATAAACACGTCACCTAATTACCAACCGGTATTATCCAGCAGTCTCGTCTGGCGAAGAGTCCAGCTCTTGCGCACTAAGTCTCCGGCTCTACATTTTCACTCCCCACCACTCTCCTCGACAGAGCTATCGAACGCTGTCCCAAGAAACAAAAGATAAGCCACAACCACAGGATAAAGGCCCAGACTTACTCATGTCGGATTCAGGCGCTTGCGGACGCGGTGTGTACAAATCTGCGAACGTACCGAACGAGACGTAGGAATCTTAGAAAAAAAATCGGTTAGTTACGAGTGGGTGAGGATGGAGAACAAGACGGCTTACTCGTAGCCGGGGGCAACGGTTCGCGGACCAGGGAGGGGTTCTGGTGAGAGGAGAAGACCGCGACGGTCGAGCCCGTTGCTGAAACACAAAACGTGGGTGATTATTTCAAGGATAGCAAGGACAGAACTTACAATCTGGACTCATTCCCTCGCGTGGATTGTACTCCTGTCGAACTTGATAACTTGTCGACTGATTAGACACTACGACCAAAGGAAAAAAATGAATATATGCGCCAAGTCAAGGGGCAAAAACAAACTCATCAGGAGTCTGGGATCCCCGCGCACGAACCGGAGACGACGTGCCGACCGGATTAAAGCTCATGGACCGTATATCAAGGCCCTCTGATACTCCTGCTCGTTCGTGTTAGCTAGAATCCATACGAGGTTGCACATACACATACCATTCCGACCATCACCTTGCGTGGCTCGGACTCTAGACGAGACGGCGACGGGACCAAAGCTGACCGACCGGGTATTTTCGAGGTCGTTTGTAGCTTCTAGTTTATTTCGTTAATTCAATGTCGTAGTAAGACAAAGCGTACGAACCAGTCCGATGATCGCCAGTCCGAGGTTCCGTAGTTTGCGTCCCTAACAAAACCTATCAATACATACGCCTCTATTATATAAACCGCAAGACTCACAGGTACGGCCGCGAGATGGCTCCGGCGTAGGCAGTGCCCCATTCGTCATCGTTCCGCCCGTACGCTTAACCGCCCGGTGCGCGAGCGGAGACATGTTTACCGGAGCTATAGAACACCAACCCGTCAGCCGACCACACCGTCAACTCAACACCCAAAAAAACAAGAACCTCACCTCTCATGTCCGTCTTTCTCCGCTCGACCGAACCAGACGCGCCGGCCGCCGGCATCTCGTCCTCACCCACCTCTTCCCCGCTCAACTCCTCACGTCTCGACTCCTCGCGTCGAGGCGAGCTCCCAATCACCGCCCAAATCTCGTCAAACCTCCGTTCGAACCTCTCACCCTGATCGACGATTCCTTTTTGCAGCGCCGCGGCCCGGGCGAAAACAGTAGCAAGCGAGTCGTCGGTGCCTGTACATGGGGGTAAGTAGAATGAATAAACGAGAACTTAAGAGATGAGACTTGCGGGGGTTGCACGTGTGCTTCGTGCTTGCTGAGCTATCAGAGGCAGTTGAATTAATAGAATTCTGGGGCGGTAAAAGAAGTAGACTCACGAGTAGACAATGATGGAGGGTGCGTCGGCCCGATAGACAACGACGGTTCTTGCCCGGAATACCTATTGCGTGGAGAACCGGGACCGGTTCTGCTCAAACCATTCTCAGTATTCTGGAGCATACTCCGAGACGTCGAACACTCACCGTTGACACTGGTTTCTGCGGTCGATTTTCCATGTACACTTTGACGGGTCTTGACAACCTGGTCGATATAGCTCCTCAGTTCGCCTGGCGAGATGTCGTACTCGTCAAGGATATACGGAAGATCTCCCAGTTCTTTGAGAAGCCGGAGGATCTTCAAGACGTCGGATACCTCTGCATCTGCGATCCGAATAAAGTTGTGAGCATAGCATGAGTGATATGAGTTGATGGAGTGGAAAAACCTTGACGGCAACACTGCACCGGACGACGTTCTATGATTACGGAAAATCTGCTTAACAAACGAGCTTGACAGATGTAGAACAAACTCACGGTTGAGATAAAGCCCAATCGCGATACCAACCTGAGTGCGAGCGGGACCGTCCAAATCAGGACCCGGCCGTGTCGCGACATCCAGGTCGAAGTTCCCTCTACCGACCCACGATCGGTTGAGGCCGATAGCAGAGTTGGCTTCGGATGGGGCAGGGAGGACGGGACGGAGGACGAATGAATGATGGTGGTGGCTATGATCACAAGCGACGTAGCCACGGTATAGTCTTCCGGCTTGAAATCAGAGACCGGAGTTGGGAACGGCGAGTTCGACACGATATCGCCCACAGGTGGGTCCGCACGAATGGCGTGAACGAGTATAGCGGCGGACGACGAGGCGTTGAGAGCGAGCTCGTCGTTTGGGTAAGTCGTGAGCAGGCTAGGTAGAGCCTGTTGGGCAGAGAACGGTGTGGCTACCGATTGAACGATCGGGATGAGGACATATGAGGCCGAAAGGGTGGTGGGGAGCGGGCCGGAGTGTGCGTTGATATGGTGGGGTTGACACCTTGAGTCATGATCGGGTCCGTTCCACTGGCAGGTACTTCACCCCCCAGCGGCGTAGGCAGGATTGTAGTAGTGACCTGGGCCGTGCGTCTCTGACGGCCGTCGACCCGTTGTCTAGCTACCAATGTCTGAAGGGGTGCGGGAGCGGCCGACGGACGAGTCGATTCGAGGTTGTTCGAGGTGATCATGTGCTGGTCAGACACAGACCGCTCGTCCAAACCGAAGTAGCTCGTCGCGACTGCCGTGCCGAGTGAGGACAGCGTAGCTCCGTCCAGGCGCAAGTTCTGCCAGTAGTATCTAACGAGGGGCGTCGATTCGATGTGGTATTGGTCAATTCGACTGCAGCTATAATTAGCACCCGCGACAGTCAAGGTGGTACTCAACTTACAGCTCGACAATTGTAACGCTGCCCTGAACTAATTATGACACCGTGTTTCCAGCGAATCTATTGCGAAAATTTCAACAAACCTCACGAGAGACAAATAAAAGAAAGACTCACACGAAAGACAACCAACCGCTCGCATCTGCAGCGGTATGGTAATCCAGGTAATTCAAAAGCGACTCGTGCAGACTCGCGGCGAGCATGAAGAGCGGAAGAAGTGGAATAAATATGGTAGTGGTCAATAACGGCTCGAAAGGCAAAGTTAGTGCTGTAATGGGGTTTCTCGGGGGTTCAAGGGGTTGTATCGGTTCCTAAATAGGAGCATTCCTCGGTTCACCCCCAAGATCGGCTGGGTGAGCTGAAAAGCTCCAAATATCCAGATAGCCCCTGATTACATTAGTGAGACTTTGTTCTCGAATGCGCGGCGAGCATCACCAACGCGATAACCCAAACGACACCTGAGGAATACTAAATGTAGGAGATTAAGATTGTTACGCAACTATGCATGTATAAATCGAGGACTTACTTTTGCGCGTAAAACGAGAGCAAATAATCCTCTGATCTTTCGGCTCTTTACAAGATGACTCCGAACACTGGGGAAACTCAAGCAGACTTGAGAGAGGATATTTGCTGTTTTAAATTAGAGCATTCTCAAGACACAATCCCACTCACAGTTCGCTAAACGCAACCGTGGCCGCCCCTGCGCAAAATGTAATACCGGGCTCCCCGCGAAGCTGTTCAATGATGTTCAACGAGATCCTCGCGGAATAAAAAGCAAAAAAAAAAAAGGATAAAATGAAGGAACTCACAAGTAGGCTATCCAGCTACCGACATTTATAGCGGTCTGGTGGTTTACGGTGTTGGAGAGTAGTTCATCCAAACGAGCTGCAAGCATGAAAAGAGGGATAAGTGAAACAAGCATTGTAGCAGGCGATACGGTCTCATGAAGCAAAGCCGATATACTTCAAGCAATATGGTCGTTCTTCTGGGGGGCTCAGACGGGCTTCAGGGGGCTATATGGTTTCTCAAATAGGGGCAACCCTTGGTCCACCCTGGCCTTGACCCCGAATGAACTGTACAGTTCAGGAAGGTCTGAACACGCAATCTCTGTTTGCATTACTGTTGAGCTTCAAGTTAGATGCGCGGTGGGCGTCAATGCAACAACACAGCTGGCTCCACGCTCAGGAACGCCCAACACTGCTCTCTCCTTCGCTTCGTAAAGGAGGGCTAACCTGTGCTTATGAGCTCGTTCAAAGGCTTCTAATATGAGGATAAATGGTCCCGTAGACTCTGCGGAGAGACTTCAAGGCTTATGATTAGCCACGCAAGCGAAACTAACTCAGTAAGTACTCTGAGTTCGTAGGTGCCATCCAAAGTACCGATTCCAATCATAGATCATACCTACTAGCTGAGTTCCTGGCTCATATTTAACGTGGCTTATAGTGATACAGCTTAGTTCACGGGACTGTTCGTCATGGAGGATCGCTGGAGCAGAAAGCCAAAGTCTGGGGTGATCCAAAACATCACGTGACAGTTCTGTAAACACTGGCCAATACCGCCAACTCTTTAACTATCTGCCAGCTGCTAGCTTATATGCGCTATTATATAGCCCAGAGAATCTATAATATACTCATACAGAATCTTCCTGAGTCTAAAAAATCTTTAGGACTTGCTCTTAGACGAGCTATGTGAGTGTTGGTTGGTGGCCTTCTCTAGCAGCAGTTCTCTGCCAATTCCAAGGTCAATTTTACTGCACTTTTAACATAATTGACCAGTTTGGGAGTCGAATAAGACCGTACAAGAGTTGAACTAGAACTTTCCTGAGGTTGCCGCTCTGAGTATGAGTCCGTTTTGAAGAAATCGCTTAGAAGCAGGCTTCGCTCAACTTCCCTCTACGAAGCGTCCTGTGCGGTAGAATTCTAACTTTCCAATACGTACTCATTGCTTATGTCTTTGGCCGCTGCATTGTCCCCGAATCACCGTGGATAAAGTCACATATTGCCCTGCTCGTCAAGATATAACAAAGCCTGCTGCTGGCCGGTATTACAATGTATCTCAGAGGTTTCAACAGAAGCGCAGGTAATGAGCGGTAATTTACAGCTGGCTATACTTCCTGGTTTATAGTACTTCGAACGCGAGCATCAACCACGAGGACAGCGGATTGCGCGAACCTGAATAATACCAAACATTACCCGATACCCCGCTGGACTGCTCAATCATTACGTCATCCCCGAATTATTACGTCTGTCTCAACACTTGAATGGCCTCATTTAGCCGACTCGTCATG
>WSTH01000263.1:0-30502 GCA_019616345.1 Ceratobasidium sp. 395
ACGCGAGTACTAAGCGAGTACAAGCGAGAGGGAAGAACAAGGGAACACATGGACATCTAAGCGACGCTTGCGCAAGCGCACAAGGCGACGGCAAGCGAGCGAGCGGAGAAATGAGGCACACAGCGAGAATAAGCGAGAGCGCATGACAAAGTCAGATAGCTACACATGGCACACGGAGCAGACCAAGCAGGGGCGAGAGAAATGAGATGTCATGAATTGAGGATCATGACATTCCATGAGTTCATGCGCGTCTTCGGTGCTGAGTTCTTCACCACCCTGCCCCCACATTGTGCCTGTGACTGCGCCATCCCTCTTGAGGAAGGCAAAGACATTCCCTATGGCCCAATCTATACAGTGACCCCCGCTGAGACCACGGCTTTGAAGGAACACATTCATGAAGAACTTGCTGCTGGCAAGATCAGGGCCAGCACGTCCCCTGCCGGCGCCCCAGTCATGTTTGTTAAGTGAGCTGATGGCCGGCTACGCTTAGTTTCTGATTACCAACGCCTCAATAACATCACCATCAAGAATGCTATGTACTGCCCTGTCAAGACAAGCTGATCGAGAAACTGTGCCATGCCAAGATCTTCACTAAGCTAGACCTGAGACAGGGTTACAACAACATCAGGATCAAGGCAGGAGACAAGTTGAAGACCACTTTCTGCACCAAATATGGTCACTTTGAGTACTTGGTCATGCCCTTTGGTCTTACAAACGCTCCTGTTGTGTTTCAACACTTCATGAACAACATTTTCAGGGATCTGCTCAACATCTTTGTGATTGTGTACTTGGATGACATCCTGATCTTCTCAAACAACCGGGAGGATCATGTCAAACATGTGACTGAGATACTGAAGCGCTTGCAGCAGCACCAGCTGTTCTGCAATCCTGACAAGTGCTTCTTCTTCGTCACTGAGGTCTCGTATATTGGCTTAGTTATCACCCCTGAAGCCATGTCAATGGAGAAAGATAAGGTCAAGGCAATCATGGACTGGCCTACACCCCGGAATGTGAAACCAGTGCAAAGCTTCTTAGGTTAATCAGCTTCTACTGGCGGTCCATCAGCAACTTCAGCTCTATTGCCCGGCCCTTGCACAACCTGACGCATAAAGACCAACCCTGGACCTGGGAGGACGCTCACCAATTAGCATTTGAGGCAATCAAGGCTGAGATCTGCAAGGAACCTGTGCTGGCTCACCCGCATGAATCCCAACCCTGCATCTTGGAAACTGACACTTCTGGAACTGCTCTTGGTGATGTGCTCTCTCAACAGCAATCTGATGGACGCTTACACCTTATCACGTTCCCGTCTTCTAGCTTCTCTCCAGCCGAGCTAAACTATGACACTCATGACAAGGAGCTATCAGCTATTGTGCGGTCCTTTGAACACTGGTGCATGTTCGTGGAAGGAACTGAACAACCTGTAACTGTGCTCACAGATCATAAAGATCCGGAATACTGGAAAGAAGCTGGGACATTCAACAGAAGTCACGCTTGCTGGCACCTGTTCCTGGCATCATACAACTTTGCAATTGCACACCGGCCTGGAAAACAATCTGAGAAGCCTGACTAGTGATGTCACCCGGGAACCCGCATGCGGGAATTCCCGCGTGTTTCTCTTCCCTTTCCCGTGTCTTCCCGCAATGCAGGAAGCGGGCAGGGAAAGGGAACAGGTTTCAGGTGCGGGAACCCTGTGAGAGAACCCGCACTTCCCACATAATCCCACCACATTGATACGTAACCTGAACCATTAAATAGAGAAAAATGAGAGCTTTCGAACCATATATAACACTTACCCTCAAAAAATTTTGGAGGGCAAATCGCAGCTCAATACATGTTGAGAGATAATTGGCCAGTCATTGGCCTCACACATACAGCTATACCTCCATATAAGCGTGCACATATATATATATATCAATGCGCGTCGATGCGCTGAGTACAATGAGCATACTTACATCCTTATAGCTGCTCTGGTTCAGGAGTTATGGGGGGAACACAGGGGCTAAAACCCCTGACAGTGCCACATGCACTAGTGAATCCCACCGTACAAACATCTGTCCCCTGTGTGAAAATGGTGCGATCCACTCAGTAGAGTATACTGACCAGGTTTCAGGTCATTTGGAGCTTGTTAAGGGGGTGAAACAGGGGGGAGACACCCCCTGAGTCATGCACATTAGCTCAAATGCCCCTACAGACCTGTAGAATCATTTTTAGTAGATTCTGGTGCCACAGATGTGTTCAGAGAGGCTGTTTACATATTCTTAAGAGCATAGATATTCTTATATGCATGTGTTATACTGTGTTCAGGAGCTGAAGGGTGTATTCCCAGCTTGAGCACAGTGCAGTCACCACCTGGTGGTCAGTTCACATAAGTGCAGGCTGTCAGGAGACTAGATAGACCACCTGCATAGGGTTTCCAAGTGCTCTGAATCCATTGGAGCTGTTAAGGAGACCTTTGGAAGAGATCCTGAGTCTGTAAGGGGGGCTGCGCACTCAGGGGGATCATTTTCCAGTAAAGAAGAGGCACAATCTCCATGAGGTAAATTTTCTGAGAAGATCTAAGCATACCATCAGAAAGCTGCAATTCTTCTGCATTTAACGGTGGTTTTTATATGTCTTTGTGGTGGGTTTCAGTACATGGTGTTCTGGGGGGAATTGCCCAAAAACAAAGATTGCCGGGCGATTGCACGTAGGAATTTATTATGGATAAGTGTTATATATTGTTTGAAAGCTGCAAATTTTCTCTATTTAATGATATATATCACATACAAATGCTGTGGGTTCCTGCTGGGTTCCCGCCTTCTGGCATGCAGGAAGCGGGCAGGGAAAGGGAACAACTGTCAGCCGCGGGTTCCCTGCTGCGGGACAGGGAACCCACGTTTGTTCCCGCATGACATCACTAAGCCTGACGCTTTGTCACGGTGGGCAGATCACGCAGAAGGGGAGCCGGAGCCTCCGGTGATGCTCCCTGAGTCTGTGTTCCTCGGCTATGCTGCAGAAATTTCCATTTCAATTGTGGACCAAATCAAGGATGCCTTACCAGATGATCCCAGCTTAGAACTCGTGATCTCCGCCGCCTCTGACGCTGAGTCTCTGCCTGAGACTGTCGCTGCCAAGTTCAATGACTACACAATGGAAGACGGCCTGCTGTTCTACCAAGGCAGGGTTGTTGTTCCTGATGAACCTGCGCTCAAACAGGAGTTGCTATCTGTCATTATCCTCTGATCAAGACATCTCTTCTCTCTTGCCCCTCCTCACTTCCCTTACCGCTCTCTGCCTTGCTGGCAGTTCCCATTGCCTTATGTCTGTGCCCTCGCTTATTCTCACTTGTTCTCGCCTGTTCTGCTTTGTAATGTCTCCCGCTTGCTTGCCGTCGCCTCTTGCGCTTGTGCAAGCGCCGCTTAGATGTGTTTCTCCTTCTTTTCGCTTGTAGCTCGCTTAGTTGTACCTTGTGACTTACACACTGCTCGCTTACCACTTTGCTACGATATATAAACCTTGTGAATCGTTCTGTTTAACCCCAAGAACAATTCACCTCGTCTTATCCCCACTCCACCATCTGCAGCGCAAACTCTAAGACATCTGGAGCTGCCTGCATTCACTCCCCTCACTCACAAGTTCACTTCCAGCCGGGTTGTGACACTATCTCATTTCTACAACACACCAGCTGCTGGACGTCATGGACGCGCGCGAACCCTTGAGCTGATATCTAGACACTACCACTGGTTGGCTATGAAGTTCCAGGTCAACCGCTATGTAGACTCATGTGAAATCTGTCAAAGGATTAAGGGGCAAGAGAAAAACTTCACTCTGTAGCCCCTGGCTATTCCTGATGCCCCTTGGGGAGAGGCCTCATATATTTCATTGTCAAGGTACCGTAGAGCAAGGGCATGGACAGCATTCTAGTCATGGTGGACAGGTTCTCTAAGATGCTGTGCTTAATCCCGTGCAAGGGGACAGCTACTGCTGAGGATGTTGCTGACATGTTCCTACAGTCTGTCTGGAAGCTGTATGGTACCCCAAAGCGCACAGTGTCTGACACGGGATCTACATTCAACTCCATGTTCCTCAAGGCCCTGTACCAGTCCCTAAAGATCCATCCCTTGTTTTCGACAGCCTATCACCCATAGTCTGATGGACAAACTGGGTTGAGGTGTATCTGCGCTCCTTTGTCAAACACAAGCAGACCAACTGGGTGGACTGGCTCACATTGACTGAGTTCTGCCACAACAACTCCGGGAGCAATGCGACCGGCAAATCTCCCTTTGAGATCATCTACAGCTACTCCCCCGTTATTGACCCTTCTTCGGAACCCACAGGGATAGCAGTTGCCAACGACAGGGCTGCTGAGCTGCACAAAACAATTGAGTAGATCAAGGCCACGTTACAATGGACACAGGAATGCTACAAGAGCACTTACAAAGGATCTGCACCACCTGAGTTCTCAGCTGGCAATAAGGTTTGGCTCCTGAGCACACACATCACATTGCAGCGCCCCAGCAAGAAGCTTGATCACACGTGTTATGGTCCGTTTGTTGTTGAAGAGCGCATCAGTTCACATGCATCTAGGCTAAAGCTCCCGGACACCATGAAGACTTACAACGTGTTCATGCCTGTTTACTCTTGTCATGATCCTCAAATCATAACATCGCATTTCTCTTGCCCCTTCTCCGTCAGCTCTTTGTTCCATGCGTAATGACGTGTTTGTGTCATAATGCTCCCGCTTATTCTCGCTTATTTGTTTGATTTCTCCGCTCGCTCTTGCCGTCGCCTCGTGCGCTTGTGCAGGCGTTGCTTAGATGTGTTTCCACGTGTTCTCGCTTCACGCTCGCTTGTGCTCGCTTAGTACTCGCGTAGTTGACTGATTTGTAATGTTTTCAATATATAAACAGAGTGAATCGTTCGCATTAACCCCAAGAACGATTCACCTCGTCTTTTCCCCACTCTGCACTGTGCTGAGCAACCTCTAAGACAATTGAAGTTGTCAAGCACTCAAAAACTACATCCACAAGTTCACTTCCTCATGGGTTGTGACAACTCTATGCTGTGACTGAAGACCCCCAGTTCAAGCACCCATTTACTCCGCCACCTCCCATTGTCACTAAGGAGGGGGAGGAGGAGTTCCACATAGAGAAGCTGCTTGTTTGGAAGGTTCAAAACGGCAAGTGGTACTACAGGGTCAGATGGCAGGGCTATGGACCGCTTGAGGACACACGGGAATGGGCAAAGGAACTGTCTCACTTGGCAGGGCTGATACGCGAGTTCCATGCGAATTACCTGGATGCTCCGGCGCACAAAGACCCTGTACCTGAGAAGCTGCTCCCGGCTAAAAGGAAGAAGTCCCCAGGCCGTTTCAACAAGCAGAAATCCTTCCTGCAAGCTGCTACTGTCTTCCCCACTGCCCAAACTGCTCAGACTCATTCCCCCCATGTTTCCCACCGACATGTCGCTGCCCCTGGACACAAACTATATCACCAGCACGGAGTTCTACCTGCAGCTGCTTTCTCAAACTCTCCTCCGCTGCCTAGGCAACGACAGTGTCCTGCAGTGCACCCTGAAGTCTGCCAGGATGCGCCGCGCTGGTACCTTTGCAGGCCATGGGCTTTTCGCGTACCCAACCCTCGGCTATGTGCACCGGGTCGACTTCCAAGGACTACCCTTCCCCAAGACCCAGCGCAATGCACTGGCATACCGCTGGCTTGACCTCATCACCCACGACCCCAGAAACTTTGCCTTGCTTGCTCAGTGACACTCGGACGGTCTCTTCTTCACTCCCTTGCCAGATCCAGAGACGCCCAGGGACTATGTGCTTGCTATCACCATGGAGGACTTGTACCTGTAGTACCCCGACGAGCAGGCACTCCCTGATGCTGTCCCGGAGGACTTAGCCACAGAACCTGCCAGGCATTGGGAGTATGGCCCTGGTTCTTGGGGCGATAGGCCCTGGACCGGCTGGGGAGAGCCTCCTGCTGATCCACATTGTAACTCTGATGCCTGGGACCACCGGCCTGCCGACTCCACCTGACAGGCCTTTGTTGGGGGGTATGTCATGATCCTCAAATCATGACAATGTTTCCTTCTTGCCCCTCCCTCATGTGCCATGTTTTCCCACTTGTCTGCCTTTTCGCTTAGCTCTCTTCTCGCTTATGTCGCTTAGCCCTCACCTGTAGGCCTCATGTTCTGTCCCACTTGTTTGCCGTCACTTAGTATGCTTGTACAAGCGACGCCTAGATGTGTCTATTGTCCTTCTCGCTTGTCTCTCGCACAGCTGTCACTTCGTTGTTTCCTGCAATATATAAACCCTGTGAGTCGTTCTGGTTAACCCCAAGGACAATTCACGTTGTCCTTTCCCCACTCAACACCTTGCAGTGTAATCTCTAAGACATTTGGAGTTGCCTGTACTTCACTCATACACTCACAAGCTCAGTTCCTCACGGGTTGTGATAGCAAGCAATTTTTGATTACCTTGAACCTCAACACTGATACTGACACCACAAACAGTGCTTGTGGGGTTATCATAGGAGTAAAGCTTGATTCAAACAAGCCACTGTTTGACCCACATCAACTCAAGTTACATTGATGCAACCACCCACACAAATCCTGGTTAAGGCCAACATTACACAGGCTAAGACGCTACCAACATGAAACCTGCAATTGTACCAGTGGTGCCAGTGACAAAGAACTACACAATTATTGGAGCCTGCATGGTGTATGCAGCCCAACTACCCAAAACCAAACCCCAGAGCTACATTATTCAGATAGCCCAAATCATTCTTGTAATCATCCCCGTACCTCCAGCTGCACTTTAGTGTTGATTGATGGGTTCAGCATGCCTGACAACCTTGTGGAAGACCCAGCAATGGCTTTTTGTTGTAGCAACAAGCTGAGGAGCACCATACACCGCAGAAACCAGTTTGAGCTGCAACACACCACAGACTGATACAAATGGCATGAAACTCTGATTTATGACTCAGCTAGTATGCCCAATGTCACAGTGTGGCTTCAGCATATTTTTGTGTTGTACTCTCCACAAAACCCTTCATGAAACTCAAATAGTGTTAATCAGGTATCTCAGCCGGTTTTGGGCCACATCAGCTCAGACAACTTGGGTTGGAGAGCCATGATGGCTAGGTGAAGCATATTGCAAGACAGGCTGACACAACCATATGAATTATGGGGTGAAACATTTGAATCAGTGTGCCAGGTGATTTTGAAATGGGTTTTGTGTCATACTGTAAGCGGTGCACAGGGTCAGGGCAGTGATTGAGATTTGGGTGTTTGTTGTGGCTGGGTTAGACTGTAAATTGTAGGATTGCTCTCTGGTAAGTCAGGCAGGTGAGCGCTAAATGATGGCCCACTTCAAACTTAGTGGAGATATCATCTAAGCCTAGAATAATCAAAAACAAAAAAAGAGAAACCCTGCCCCAACGCATGCCTCATGTAAAAGAGATGTTAATCAAAGGCAGACCAGAGCCATCAAAGACCCAATTAATGGACATGATCTGCTGGTTGGCCCTGCTACACTCTCCAGCTGAAGAGAGTGCCCCCCATTCCAGTCCCCTGAGTCAAGTACGCACAGGTTTGGGTACTGTACTGGCAATTGGAAATGTGTGGTACGGAGTAAAAAGGAATGATTCCACGCTTGTGGGTTACAACAGGCAACATCCAGTTCACATGTGAGTGATGAGTGGCAATGGATACCTGGTAGTATCCATATATCCACTGTATTGTACTGTAAACTGGGTGTAGTATAGTGTGTTTTGGATATATGTTAGAGTAGCTGGAGCATATCTGAGTAGTGTCCAGTAGTGATTGTAGTACTTGTGTAGCATCTTGCAGTAATGCAACACTACAGCAAAAAACACAATTTTTGCTCATGCTATGTGGACACTCTGGTGGTCTTGGTATGTTTTCATAAGGTCATGGCCCGTTTCTTTTGGCCTGGTTTCATGCTTGCATTGGTTTCCTGATCTTTGCTGGCTGCTTGCGAGTAAGTCACATTATATTTTATTTACAGTAAGGTTGGTGCAGCCTGGCCATCCCGCCCGTGCACGCTCTTGATGAATGCACACACCCTTCCCATACCCCTTGTGGGTGGGCCAGTTCCACTACCCCATGTATTACTGAGCTCATCTGGTGCACTGCCATTTTGTTAGTCCCTGTGAGACTAGAGAAGAGTTGAACGCTGAATGTTTTGGAGACTCTGAAAGAGCAGACAGCCAGTATTCATTAACAAATCTGACCAGTAACCAGTGAGTGGACACCTGCGCTCACTCACAGCCAACACTGCTTGTAAGAGCCTAGCAAAAGACTCTTAGCAGGGGTACATAAAAGCTGCATGCCAACTGCGTAATTGTTCCTGACCTTGGTGGGGCCAGGGGGGGGGGGACACAAAGCTTTTGGAGCTCCTTTTCATCCACAAAAATTGCATTGATCCAGTTCCCTTGGGCTCACGTGTGATTGCAAAAATGTGCATGTCAACATGGCGGCTAAGGACTAGTTAAACATGCACATACTCTTTCTGCTGTCCACTGCACAGAGGTCAGCTGGTCCACATGGCCAGTAAGCTCTGGGCTGGGTTTTGAGCTCTATTCAGCCAACTTCTTGATTGTCTGGGAGCTATTTTTGGAACTCTAAAAGCCATGTTCAAAACTCTTAGAGCATTCCTCAGGACTCTGGGAGCTGTTTTCAGACCTATGAGAGCTGTTATCATGAATCTGTAAACAAGCCATTGGTTCCTCGATGTCTTGAAGAAGGAGCATGGAGGAGTAAATGTTACCTATCAGTATGATGGTCTCCTGTCAAGCAACAAGGGTTAGCACGACTCATACCAAGTATTGATGACATGTTTGACATTTATGAACAAGACGAGAAGTTTGGAGCAGAAAATTGATGGTGCTGGGGGACAATTCAATAGTGGTTGGGGCAAAATGGTTGTGCTGGAACAACCTTATAGAAGGGCGGGGCGACGGTTAGGGGTTGGGCATAGGGGCTGACTTAGGTGAATTATATGTGTACTCAGTCTCATATTGTGTGCAACTGTACAGCACTGTTATAGAAGTGTTTCCAACATTTTATGATGCTCCATGCTACTGTATATTACAGGTTAAGTCTTTACCCCAGCAATAACGTGTCACAAGACCAAAAACCAACAAAAAGTGATCCCAAGAATGATTCACCTCGTCCTTTCCCCACTCAACACTTCACAGTGCAGCCTCTAAGACATTTGGAGTTGCCTGTACTTCACTCAGACACTCACAAGTTCACTTCCTCACGGGTTGTGACAGCCAGGCTTGAACAGTGGGCAAAGGCTGGAGGTGGCACAACAATGGGTGGTGAAGGGCTAGGAGGTGGTGTGGGCTCATGAAGGGTTGAACAGTCATAGTCACAGCCATCCATACCGTTGGTTTGTCCAGGCAAGCGCGGGACGTTTTACATTACCTCCCACAGGCCAGGTGGAGTGGGCGGACGCTTGGGGGCGTGGCAGAACGATGGATGAAGCAAGAAAGCATTGGCAGGGTTGTCTGAGCAATCAGGGTGAGCAGCAGGAGATGTGTTGTTTGCTGCAGTGAGCTGGATTAGCTGTTGGCACAAGTTATGCGCCCATCTGAAGGCCTCAAAAGCATGGCCAGATGTCTTTTCCTGACCAGGTCCATTGCATGCTGCTGGATTGGGCGTACGCAAGCATTTGTGGTCCCTGAGCTGGGACTTAGTGCAAGCCAGTCACTCCTGAAAGTGTCGTTCAATTGTGTGTGCTTGAGTCCACTCGGACTGCACATGTTATGTGGTCTGGGCTGCGTGGATCATCTGTGCGCCGGGTCGCACCCACATAGGGAGCTGCCACAACCTGACTGGAAGTGAACATGTGAGTTAGGTGAGTGAGTGCAGGCAACTCCAGATGTCTTAGTGCTTGCACTGCAGGATATGTAGTGGGGATAAGACGAGTTGAATTGTTCTTGGAGTTTAACCAGAACAATTCAAACTGTTTGAATATTCAAGAGATTACAAATGAAACATCCACATGAACACTAAACAGTACAAGCAAAAGGGAAAAACAGGGCAACACATGGACATCTTAGCAACGCTTGTCCAAGCGCACAAGGCAACGGCAAGCAAGTGAGCGGGGAATTCAGACGAACAAGCGAGAATAAGCGAGGACGCATGACAAAGACACATATCGACACATGACATGGAGAGCATACAAAGCAGGACTAAGAGAAATGACATGTCCTGATTTGAGAATCATGACAGATAGGCCAGTGCATCAGAAGTGGGGCTTGGAGGATGGCGCATGGCAGATGGTTGGGCTGATGGTGGGCCGTTGAGTAGGTGGTGAAAGAAGTTTGAGTGTGGCTGATGGTTGCTGAACGATGTTCATCCTCTGATCCCTTTCATGTCACAACCCGTGAGGAAGTGAACCTGTGAGTGTATGAGTGAAGTACAGGCAACTCCAGATGTCTTAGAGGTTGCATTGCGAAGTATTGAGTGGGGAAAGGACGAGGTGAATCGTTCTTGGGGTTAACCAGAACAATTCACAAAGTTTATATATTGCAAAGACTACAAATCAAGCGACGGTGCGAGTACTAAGCAGGTACAAGCGAGCGGGAAGCGAGGGAGCATGCGGACACATCTAAGCGACGCTTGCACAAGCGCACGAGGCCACGGCAAGCAAGCGAGCGGAGAAATCGAACAAACAAGCGAGGAACAAGCAAGAGCTTATGACAAAGACAGAGAACTACACGTGGCACAGAGGGCTGACAAAGGAGGGACAAGAGAAAGAGATGTCATGATTTGAGGATCATGACATTACCCCCCAACAAAGGCCTGTCAGGCTGAGTTGGCAGGCCAGTGGTTCAGGGTTGCAATGGGAATCAGCAGGAGGTTCTCCCCAGCCTGTCCAATGCCTCTCCCCCCAGGAACCGGGCCCAGATTCCCACTGCTCAGCAGGTTCTTCGGCTAGGTCCTCCTCGGGGACAGTAGCAGGAAGCGCTTGTCGGGGTACTGCAGGTATAAGTTCTCCATGGTGATGGCAAGCACATAGTCTTCGGGAGACTCTGGATCGGGCAAGGGCGTGAAGGAGAGACCGTCCGAGTGCCATTGAGCAAGCAGCGCAAAGTTTCTGGGGTCGTGGGTGATGAGGTGCAGCCAGCGGTACGCCGGCGCGTTGCGCAGGGTCTTGGGAAAGTCTGGACCTTGAAAATCGACCCAGTGCAAATACCCGAGGGTTGGATGCGCAAAAAGCCCGTGGCCTGCGAAGGTACAAGCGCGGCGCATTCTGGCAGACATCAGGGTGCATTGCAGGACGCTGTCGTTGCCCAGGCAGCGGAGCAGGGTCTGGGGAAGGAGCTGGAGGTAGAACTCTGTGTTGGAGATGTAGTTTGTGTGCAGGGGCAGCGACATGTCGACAGGGGAAGTAACAGGAATGAGTCTGAGCAGGTTGGGCAGTGAGTAGGGCAGTGGCAGCTTGCGGGAGTGCAAAACAGGAGGATTTCCGCTTGTTGGAACGGGCCTTGGTCTTCTTACTTTTTACTGGTAGCAGCTTCCCGGGCACAGGGTCTTCGGGCGCCGGAGCGTCAGGGTGATTCGCTTGGAACTCGCGTATCAGCCCTGCCAAGTGAGACAGCTCCTTAGCCTGTTCCCATGTGTCACCAAGCGGTCCACAGCCCTGCCATCTGACCCTGTAGTACCACTCGCCGTTCTGGACCTTCCAATCAAGTAGTTTCCCCACGTGGAACTCTTCCTCCCCTTGCTCAGTGACAACGGGAGGTGGCGGAGTGAAGGTGTGCTTGAACTGGGGGTCTTCAGTCACAGGGGAGAGCAGACAGACATGGAAAACGATGTGAGTCTTCATGGTGTCTGGGAGCTGCAGCCTGTATGCATATGAACCGATGCGCTCCTCAACAACAAAGGGACCATAGCGCTTGTGGTCAAGCTTCTTGCTGGGGCGCTGCAACGTAATGTGGGTGCTCAGGAGCCAAACTTTATCGCCAGGTGAGAACTCAGGTGGTGCAAATCCCTTGTAAGCGCTCTTGTAGCGTTCCTGTGTCCATTGCAACGTGGCCTTAATCTCTTCAATCGTCTTCTGCAGTGAGCTCAGCAGCCCTGTCGTCTGCAACAGCTATCCGTGTTGTCATGATCCTCAAATCATGACATCTCATTTCGCTTGCCCCTGCTCCGTCAGCTTTTTGTTCCATGCGTAATGACGTGTCTGTGTCATAATGCTTCCGCTTGTTCTCGCTTATTTGTTTGATTTCTCCGCTCGCTTGCTTGCCATTGCCTCTTGCGCTTGTGCAGGCGTCGCCTAGATGTGTTTCCATGTGTTCTTGCTTACGCTCGCTTCTGCTCGCTTAGTACTCGCGTAGTTGACTGATTTCTAATGTTTTCAATACATAAACAGAGTGATTGTTCTGGTTAACCCCAAGAACGATTCACCTCGTCTTATCCCCACTCTACAATCTGCAGGGCAAACTCTGAGACATTTGGAGCTGCCTGCACTCACTCACTTCACTCAGAGGTTCACTTCCAGTCGGGTTGTGACACCTGTGGGTTCCAGGGAAGGGTCAATAACAGGGGAGTAGCCGTAGATGATCTCCAAGGGAGATTTGCCGGTCGCATTGCTCATGGAGTTGTTGTGGCAGAACTCAGCCAATGGGAGCCATTCCACCCAGTCGGGCTGCTTGTGGTTGACAAAGGAGCGCAGATATGCCTCAAACCACTGGTTCTTGATCTCAGTTTGTTCTTCAGACTACGGGTGATAGGCCATGGAAAACGAGGTGGATCTGCAGAAACTTGTACAGCGCCTTGAGGAACTTGGAGTTGAATGTAGATCCCGTGTTAGACACTGTGTGCTTTGGGGTACCATGCAACTTCCGGACATACTGCAGGAACATGTCAGCAACATCCTCAGCAGTGGCAGTCTCCTCACGTGGGATCAAGTGCAGCATCTTAGAGAATCTGTCCACAACAACCAGCATGCTGTCCATGCCTTTGCTTTTTGGCAGCTTAACAATGAAGTCATATGAGACATCTTCCCATGCGCCATCAGGAATAGCCAGGGGCTGCAAAGCGAAGTGTTTCTCCTGGCCTCCTTTGACAGATTTTACATGAGTCTACATAGCGATTGACCTGAAACTTCATAGCCGGCCAGTAATAGTGTCTAGATATTAGCTCAAGGGTTTGGGCGCGTCCCTGATGTCCAGCCGCCGGTGTGTCATGGAAATGAGATAGCAACTCCTGTTTGAGCTCAGGTTCATCAAGAACAACAACCCTGCCTTGATCGAACAGCAGGCCATCTTCCATAGTGTAGTCTTTCAACTTAGCAGCGACGGTCTTGGGCAGAGACTCAGGGTCAGAGGCAGCGGAGATCACGACTTCTAAGCTGGGATCATCTGGTAAGGCATCTTTGATTTGGTCCATTATAGAAGCAGAAATTGCTGCAGCATAGCCAAGGAACACAGACTCAGGGAGCATCACCGGAGGCTCCGGCTCCCCTTCTGCGTGATCTGCCCACTGTGACAAAGCGTCAGGCTTCTCAGACTGTTTTCCAGGCCGGTGTCCGATTGCAAAGTTGTATGATGCCAGGAACAGGTGCCAATGAGCGTGTTTTCTGTTGAAGGTCCTAGCTTCTTTCCAGTGTTCCAGATTCTCATGATCCGTGAGCACAGTTACATGTTGTTCAGTTCCTTCCAGGAATATGCGCCAGTGTTCAAAGGAGCGCACAATAGCTAGTAGCTCTTTATCATGCGTGTCATAGTTTAGCTCAGCAGGAGAGAAGCTAGATGACAAGAAGGCAATAGGGTGTAAGCGTCCATGAGATTGTTGTTGACAGAGCACAGCACTGAGAGCAGTTCCAGAAGTGTCTGTCTCCAAGATGTAGGGTTGGGATTCATCAGGGTGAGCCAGCACAGGTTCCTTGCAGATCTCAGCCTTGATCGCCTCAAACTCTGATTGGTGAGCGTCCTCCCAGATTCAGGGTTGGTCTTTATGCGTCAGGTTGTGTAAGGGCCGGGCGATAGAGCTGAAATTGTTGATGAAGCGCCGATGGAAGTTGACAAACCCTAAGAAGCACCGTACCTGTTTCACATTCCGGGGTGCAGGCCAGTCCATGATTGCCTTGACCTTATTCTTTTCCATTGAGATGCCTTCAGGGGTAATAACCAAGCCAATACACGTGACCTCAGTGACAAAGAAGAAGCACTTGTCAGGGTTGCAGAACAGCTGATGCTGCTGCAAGCGCTTCAGTACCTCAGTCACATGTTTGACATGATCCTCCCGGTTGTTGGAGAAGATCAGGATGTCATCCAAGTACACAATCACATACATGTCGAGCAGATCCCTGAACATATTGTTCATGAAGCGTTGAAACACAGCGGGAGCGTTTGTGAGACCAAAGGGCAGGACCAAGTATTCAAAGTGACGATATTTGGTGCAGAATGCGGTCTTCCACTCGTCTCCTGCTTTGATCCTGATGTTGTTGTAGCCCTGTCTCAGGTCTAGCTTAGTGAAGATCTTGGCATGGCGCAGTTTCTCAATCAGCTCGTCTTGACGGGACAGCGCATAGCGGTTCTTGACGGTGATGTTATTGAGGCGTTGGTAATCAACCACCAAGCGTAGCTGGCCATCAGCTCGCTTAACAAACATGACAGGGGCGCCGGCGGGGGACGTGCTGGCCCTGATCTTGCCAGCAGCAAGTTCTTCATGAATGTGTTCCTTCAAAGCTGTGGTCTCAGCGGGCGTCATAGAGTAGTTGGGGCCATAGGGAACGTCTTTGCCTTCCTCAAGAGGGATGGCGCAGTCATAGGCGCGGTGTGGGGGCAGAGTGGTGAAGAATTCAGCGCCAAAGACGCGCATGAACTCATGGAACTCCTCGGGGAGCGAGGAGGGTGTTTCGCCATGTTCAGAGACGGTTCCAGCCTTCCCTATCAAGGGTTCAGTGATAGACACACGCATAGTTGGCCAATCAATGTCAGGTTTGGCCAATTTTAGCCAGGGTAAGCCAAGGATAATGTCCCTGTCTCCAAGGGGAAGACAGAAGAATTGTTGAGTGAAAGAGTGTGATTCCACAGTGAATGTAATGTTGCATTTGAAGCGAATAGCATCCCTGACCTCCTTGCCGTTGCTGCCGACCACGCGGTGAGGGGAGGAGAGTTCAGTCAGGGGTATGGACAGGCGGCGAGCCACCTGAGGGTCTATGGAGTTTGCAGAGGAGCCGGAGTCAATAAGAGCGAGTTGGGGAGGGCCTGTGGATCCCTCAATGTCAATAGGTAGAAGCAAAGATGATTTGGATTGGACCGCAGCACATTGTAATGGTTCTAAACACATTGGGGGGAACAGGGCAGCACTAGACACAGGTAATTTAAGCTGCCTTAAACTTTTTCTGACTCCACAGGGTCCTCCAGGTTGATGAGATTTGCAGCTTCGCCTTAAGTAGCCTTGGGGCGGTTGCTTGTTTTGAGCATCCACCCGCTTTTGTAGCCCTCAAACTTGTGATTGGGATCTCCGCACTTGCCGCATTCTCCTGCCTTTCTGCGCTTCTCCCTGATCTCCACAGTGACAAACCCGGTTGATTTGCCAGCAACTGGCTTGGCAGGAGGCTTGGAGCTCGACGAGGGTGTGCCCTGAGTCTCTCTGCGAGCCTCAAAGAGCGTATTGTCAATAAGGGAGGTTGTGGTAATCAGCTCTTCCAGGGTGGTGATGTTCCTTCCTATGGAGTGCTCAATGAGCTTGCTCCTGATGAAGGGTTTGAGTCCCCAGCGGAAGGCGGCCATTAGAGCGGCGTCGTCCCAATCTAGCTCAGAAGCAATGTCCCTGAACTCAGTTGCATGGTTGCTAACGCTCCCAATCTGTTTCAGGGAGTTGATTCGCCGCTCTTCGACTTGCAGGGCTGCAGGATCTGACCAGTTGGCAAGGAAGCCGGCCTCAAACGTGTCCCAGTTGGTGAGATACGCGTCGGGTTCCTCGGAGATGAGCTTGTTCAGGTAGTGTTGTCCCCACTGCTTGAGGAGACCCTCCTTCAGGTTCATCAGCACATACGTGATGCGCGAGTCGTCAGAGGGGAAGCTGGAAGTGTTGGAGATGAAGTAGGTTTTGCACTCCAACAGGAATGCCTTCGCTGCGTTCCCCTTCTTCCCATTGAGATTTTCCGGTGCTGGGATCTTGCCCTTGGTCAGCACCGGGCCTGATGTCTGGCTGGCAGCGCGTACAACTTGTTCCAGAGGTCCTGCCAGTGCTTGTCCAAAGATGTTGGCCAGGTTCTGCATAACTCGTGCCTCCTTGGCTTCCTCTGTCTCTTTAGGCGGCGCTGGGGTGTATCCCCTGAGGGAGGTGACGGCAGGGGTGTTGCTGGATGTAGTAGGTACGTTTGGATCAGCAATTGGGCCTCCTGGAGCTGCAGGCTCATCCTCTTTGTGTTCTTCATCAATTTTAACAGTGCGACGACGCGGGGCGGCCGGTGTAGACGCTCCCAAGGGGTCAAAGTCGTCATCTATGGCATAGGACTGGCGCCCTGCTGCAGGGTGAGGACTCCCTCCTGGTTTCCTTGCGTAGCCTTCAGTTTCTGGGGCCTTCCCTTTGGTGTCTGAGGGATTGTCGGGCCCAAATCTGGTGCGCACATCGTACTACTTGTACGCAGACCCAGTTGCCTGCGAGGGACGGGGAGTGTCTGGTGCTGCTGTGGTTGTGTGGGTGAGCTGAGCGCTTGCCTGTGCGCTTGAGAGGTTCAGGAGTGCGTCTTGCACAGTGCTGTTGATTAGAGTGGTGAGGCGCTTCTCCATGTCGTTTAGAGACTCCTGGAGATTGTTTTGGACACGTTCTAGTGCAGTGTGGAAGGCTGGCAAGCCATCGGTCATTGGTCCAATTAGATAGGTGTACAGGCGCTCCAGCTTGAGGCAATCGTCTGGACCGTAGAGGAATGCACCTGATGTTGGCGTGAGCGCGGTGTCTGCGCTTGTCGTGGTTCCACCAAGCTGAATGGTTGGTGGCTTTGGGGAGGCGCAAGCAGATGCTGTGCCCAAGGGTTTGCACACTGGGGCGTCGGCCATAGCATTGCAGGAAGATAGACAAAGAGATGAACTTGGGTAGAAGTCGGCCAAGGGGTTGTTCTAGCCAGATGTATGGCTGTTGTAGACGGTAGAATGCAAGCACAAAGTGAAGTTGAGTAGGGGTGTAATGGAATGCACCCAGAGTGAGGCAAACAGGCGACAGCCTTGAAAGCACGACTTACAATGTCACAACCCGTGAGAAAGTGAACCTGTGAGTGTATGAGTGAAGTACAGGCAACTCCAGATGACTTAGAGGTTGCATTGCGAAGTATTGAGTGGGGAAAGGACGAGGTGAATCGTTCTTGGGGTTAACCAGAACAATTCACAAAGTTTATATATTGCAAAGACTACAAATCAAGCGACGGTGCGAGTACTAAGCAGGTACAAGCGAGCGGGAAGCGAGGGAGCATGCGGACACATCTAAGCGACGCTTGCACAAGCGCACGAGGCCACGGCAAGCAAGCGAGCGGACAAATCGAACAAACAAGCGAGGAACAAGCAAGAGCTTATGACAAAGACAGAGAACTACACGTGGCACAGAGAGCTGACAAAGGAGGGACAAGAGAAAGAGATGTCATGATTTGAGGATCATGACATTTCACTCCTTTTGAACCTTTACTGTCTTCTGTTGGTTTGTCGTTGCCTTTGCTTGTGAGTCAGTGGGCTTGCGACTCAACCAAAATGGTAATGGTGCATTTGGTAGGTGTCTGTGTAGGTCATCCAGTATGTCCTTCATTTCTGCCAATTTCTCTGCGTGTTCCATTGTGTCTTTCATGGGATCATACCCTTTTCACCATGTATGATAGTCGGGTTTGGCATTCACCATTACCAGTGTACCATGGGGTCCACTTAGCATTCCTCTTCCCTGTCATGATCCTCAATCAAGACATCTGTGTCTCTATGGCATGATCCTACATTACAACATCTCTATTCCTCTTGCCCCCTGTTCATGTGCCGTGTTCTGTAGTCTGACCACCTCTATTCCTCTCGCTTACCTCGCTAAGTCTACCTCGTTCTCTGTGTTTCTCCGTTCACTTCCTTGCCATCGCTTTGTGCGCCCGTGCAAGCGTTGCTTAGATGTGTTCCCATGTGTTCTCGCTTATAGCTCGCTTGTAACCGCTCAGTGATCGCGTAGTTGTCTAATTTGTTAACTCTGCACCATATCAACAGTGCGAATCACTCTGGTTAAACCCCAAGAACAATTCACCTCGTCTTTTCCCCATTCAACAATTTGCAGTGCAATCTCTAAAACATCTGGAGTTGCCTGCACTCACTCATTCACTCACAAGCTCACTTCCTGAGGAGTTGTGACCACTCTATAGCCCCTTTCACACGTGTCATGTCTTTTTGTCTACTCCTGTGTCTTTCTCATGCTCATTTTGTTGTCTCCTTCCTTGTTTCTCTTGTTTCTCAGCTCGCTTACTTCCCGTTGCCTTGTGCACCTGTGTGTCACAAGCCATCAGGAGAATGTGAGAATGAATACTGGCAACTCTAAATGTCTTAGAGAATGTACTGTACTTGTGTAGAGTGGGGAAAAGAGTGAATTGTTCTTGGGGTTAACCAGAACAATTCACAATGTTTATGTGTTGCATGGGACAACTAAGTGACGGCTTAAGCGAGAGACAAGCGAGAAGGACAATAGACACATTTGTGCATCGCTTGTACAAGCATACTAAGCGAAGGCAAACAAGTGGGACAGAACATGAGACATACAGACGAGGACTAAGCAACATAAGCGAGGGGAGAGCTAAGCGACAAGGCAGACAAGTGGGAAAACATGGCACATGAGGGGGGGGGGGCAAGAAGGAAACAATGTCAAGATTTGAGGATCATGACACTGTGCAAGCGTCGCTTAAAAGTATTTCCTTGTGCTCTTGCTTCTCGCTTGCTTGTACTTGCTTAGTGCTCCCGCAATGTTCTGACTTGTAATGCCTGCAATATACAAACATTGTGAAATGTTCTGGTTAACACCAAGAAGAAATCACCTCGTTGTTTCACCCATTCTCACTGTGCTGCATCACTCTTGAGTCATTCTAGGTCTTCCTAATGTTCAACTATGTGCTATCTGTGCGCTACAAGTTTACATCCTGTCGGGTTGTGACATTCCCCTTCCTTGGTGATAATAGGTGGGGGCTTTACCTGTCTTTGGTGGATGTGCTTTCCTCCAGTAACTGGCAAAAGAAGATTTGCACGAAACCATTATGTATGTGCATTGTTTTTTGGAGGTCCGACTCATATGCATGTGATACTGTTCTTTCAGTTGTGGTGAACAGTCCCCTTTTCCTGTTGTCTAGGTTCTTTGCTGGTCGTTTGGATAACAAGTTTGTCAGTTGGAGCTACACTTTATCTCCTACACTTACATCTTTTGGTTGTCTTTCGGGGGCTCTGTGAGTTTCCATGGAGGCTCAAGATTGCTGCATGACCCAGCCTGACCAGAAATGAACTTGTATAATGCTGAGAGCACAGAGTTGAACGCCAAGAAGCCCTAGAATGAGTCAAGAGCGATACGGTGCAGTGACAGTGGGGGAAACAACAAGGTGAATTGTGCTTGGGTTTCACCTGAACAATTCACACTGTTCATATATCATAGACAACACAATCACACAACTACGCACGCACTAAGCAAGTTCAAGCAAGAGGGAAGCAAGATGGAACACATGCATATCTAAGCAACGCTTGCACGAGCGCATGAAGCGACGTCAACTAAGCGAACAGAGAAATAAGATAGACAAGTTAGAATAAGCGAGAATACATGACAAAAACACACAGACACATGGCACATGGAGCAGACAAAGGAGGGGCAAGAAAACTGAGATGTCTTGATTAGAGGATCATGACACTCCATACCTTTGCTATCCTGTTCCTCATTGATTCTGCAGCTGGTACTGCACCCTTCTCTTTGGTTTACATTAGCATCTACCAGTGACACAACCCATGAAGAAGTGAACTTTTGAGTGTAGTATTGAGTGCAGACAACTCCAAACGTCTTAAAGAAAGCTCAACACAGTGAAGAGAGGTGAAAAGACGAGGTGAACTGTTTGTGGGGTTAACCAGAACAACTTACACTTCAGCAAGTACAATGAGTAAGAAGCAGGACAACACATAAGGACATCTAAGTGTTGCTTGCATGGGCGCACAAGGCAATGGCAAGCGAGCAAGGGAAGAAGAAAGGCAAACAAACAAGGTTCAGCAAGAATATGGACACATGACAACAGAAACTGCCAGTAGGGCGCAGAGCGACAAAGAAGATGAAGGAGGGGCAAGAGGAATCAGATGTCTCAATCTGAAGATCATGACATCACCCCCCAACAAAGGCCTGCTTGGTAGAGTCAGCAAGTGACCTGTGTCCAGGTGTCAGGGTCGCAAATGGGATCAGCGCGTGGTCTTCCCCAGCCAGTCCAGCGCCTGTCTCCCCAGGGGTTCAGGTTGCACTCCCAGTGCCCGGCAGACATTTCGGAGACAGACTCCCCGGGGATTGCAGCAGGAAGTGCATGCTCATTGGGGTACTGTAAGTATATGTCCTCCGTTTGGATTGCCAGTGCATAGTCCTCTCAGGTACTTGGTGGAGGCAAGGTAGTACAGGTGAGGCCGTCACAGTGTCATGATTCTCAGATCAAGACATCTGATTCCTCCTGCCCCTCCTTCATCTCCCTTGTTGCTCTGTGCCCTGTTGGCAGTTTCTATTGTCATGTGTCCCTGTTCTGGCTTAGCCTGGTTTCATCTCCTTCTCCCACTTGCTTGCCGTCGCCTCTTGCGCCTGCGCAGATGATGCCTAGATGTCAATTTGTCTCATCCTGCTTCTTACTTGCCTGCACTCGTTTAAGCGCTCGCGTGGTCCTTGGATTTCCAATGTGCTTAATATAAATATAGTGTGAATCGTTCTGGTTAACCTCAAGAACGATTCACCTCGAGTCTTCCCTCATTCAACACTTTGCAGTGCAATCTATAAGACATTTGGAGTGGCCTGTACTCATTCATACACTCACAAACTCACTTCCAGGATGATCCATACCCAAAAACCCTGCAAAATGCATCTGCCTAATACTGGCTCCACCTCATCTCTTCTGAATCCATCAGGTTCAACTCCTTGCAGGCTGGCCCTGTGTGTCGCAACCTGTCAGGAAGATGACCCAGCGCAAATATCCGAGGGTAGGATGAGTGAAAATCCCGTGGCCTACAAAGGGTACATGTGTGGCGCGTCCAGGTAGACAGGAGGGTACACTGCAGGACAATGTCCTCTCCCACGCATCAGATGGGCGTTGCAGGGAGGAACGAGAGGTAGAGCTCAGCGTTGGAGATGTAGTTCTTGTCCAGGAGAAGCGTCATGTCAGCAGCCCTGTTATTGGCAACTGGTATTCCCGTAAGGTCCAAGGAAGGGTCAATGACCCGGGAGTAACCATAAAGGACTTCAGAGGGGGACTTACTGGTGGCTTTTCTTCTGAAGTTGTTGTGATAGAACTCTGTTAAGAGTAGCCAATTAACCCAGTCTGTTTGCTTGTGGTTGACAACGGAGTGCCTCAACGCACTGATTCTTGATCTTGGTTTGTCCATCAGACTGTGGATGATACGCCGTGAAGAACAAGAGGTGGATCTACAGGACTTTGTACAGGGCTTTCAGGAACTTGGAGTTGGATGTAGATCCCCAGTTACATACCAGAACTTAGCAGTACCTGGAGTTTTGTGTAGTTTGCCCTGAGTACCCAGTTTTGACCTGGACTTGACCTGATTTGTCACGACCTGTTCTAGGATTATATACTAAGGGCAGAAAGTGACGGATTAAGGCGCTTAATAGCCTTACTTAAGATCTGATGCGTGGCGATAGTCCCTTTGGACTTGTGGCTTGATGATTGGTGATAGATTAGACCCTTGTGGTCTCGTGGCTAAGTGGCCCTTAGTGTCTCGTGTGTCCCTTGTGGACTGTATAGGGTGGCAATCCAAAGTACTTAGACGGCGCTTGTTAGCTAAGTACTGAAGGTGAGTCTTCTACTCTAGTCGATTGACTAAGTGGCTCTGGGGGTTGTTCGCAAGTCTCACACTCTAGTTGATTGACTAAGTTGCTTGGAGGCGCTTAAGATCGCGAAGTCGCTGGCCCGATCTTAAGGTAAAGTCTTTGACTACTAAAAGTAAAGACGACTATCAAGTGGCTTGCGCTTATGAAAAGTAAAGTGATAAAAGTAAGATTGTATTCGATGAGTATTGACGAGGTAAAGCAAGCTGGGGTTTCCAGGCTTGCTGCCAGGCCTTATATACTGTATCTACATGGTCTGTGCATAAGTGAGTCATACATGGTAGACGAGGCAGTACAAAGGCAAGTTGGTTAAGTACGACGAGTTGACCAATCGTGAAGGAGTGACTAGGAAGGAAAGTGCTGCGGTCGACTGTGCAAAGCTGTGTCGAGTCACAAAGGGTGAGTCAAGACTGCGAGGGAATGGCGACTTCTAAAAGGTGCCATTCAAGGCAGTGTGGCTTAAGTAAGGAATGAGCCACGAGAAAAAAGAAAATATAGGGGGTCGTGTCTTAGGTCACGACATGATTAGTGTCCGGAGTACCCCTGGTTAATGCCCAGAGCAGGGGTAGTTTATGCCCGGAGTCTGGGTAGTTCATGCCCAGAGTAAGGGTGGTTACTGCCTGGAGTAGGGGTATACATCTAATGTCATAATGATTGACCATGGCCATAAGTATCTGACTCAGAGTCAGGAGTATTTGGCCCAAAGTAGGGAGTAGTTGATCTGGAGTGGGGAGTATTTGACCTGGTGTTGAGTGCGTGAGCCCAGAATATCCCACTCAGAGTCTGGTGATGCACCCAGAGCCAGTAATGCTCTGGGAGCTATGACTATCAGACTGGGAACCAGGAGTGCCTGCTTCTGGCATGACAGTATTTTGCCCAAAGTTGGGAGCATTTCACCAGGAAATGGGAATCACTGCCCCTGTCATGATCCTCTGATCAAGACATCTCACTTTTCATGCCCCTCCCTTGTCTACTCGGTGTGCCATGTGTCTCTGTATGTCTTTGTCATGTATTCTCGCTGCATCTTGCTTGTTTGTCTTGTTTCTCCGTTTGCTTGCTTGTCCTCTTTCCATGCGCTTGTGCTCACATTGCTTAGATGTGCATGTGTTCTCTCTTGCTTCTTTCTCGCTTGTACTCGCTTAGTTCTGGCGTAGTTGCTTGTATGTGTTGTCTACAATATATAAAAAGTGTGAATTGTTCAGGTTAAACCCAAGAACAACTCACCTCATCTTTTCCCCATATGACGCTTTGCAGTGCAATCTCTAAGACAGTTGGAGTTGCCTGGACTCACTCATACACTCACAAGCTCACTTCCTCACGGGTTGTGACATTGTGAATCTTTCTTTCAAGGCTTTCCCCTGTTTGCCTCACTCTGGCTACATTCCAGTACACCGCTGGTCACCTTCATTTTGTGCTTCAATTCTTCTGTCTACAACAGCCACACATCTGGCTAGAACAACCACTTGGCCAACTTTCACCCAACTTTATCTCTTTGTCTATCTTCCTGCAACGCTATGGCCAACGCCCCAGTGCGCAGACCCTAGGGCACAGCATCTGCTCACGCCTCCTCAAAGCCGCCAAACTTTCACCTTGGTGCTACCGCAACAAGTGCAGACACCGCGCTCACGCCAACAGTAGGTGCATTCCTCCATGGTTGAGACAATTGCATCAAGCTAGAACGCCTATACAATGATCTCATTGGACCCAGGACCGATGGCTTGCCAGCCTTCCACACTGTGCTAGAACATGTCCAGAACAACCTCCAGGAGTCTCTAAACGACTTGGAGAATTGCCTTACCAGTCTAATCAACAGCACTGTACAGGACGCACTCCAGAACCTGTCAAGCATACAAGCAAGCGCTCAGCTCACTCACACAACCACAGCAACGCCAGACACTCCCCACCCCTGGCAGGCCACTGGGTCCAGATACAAGCAGTACGATATGCGCACCAGATTTGGGTCCAACAATCCATCAGACACCAAAGGGAAGGCCCCAGTAACTGAAAGCTAAACCAGAAAACCAGGAGGGAGTTCTCACCCTGAGACTGGACGCCGATCCCATGTCATAAATGAACACTTTTGTCACAACCCATTGAGAAGTGAACTTGTGAATGAAGGAGGGAACTCAGGCATCTCCAAATGTCTTAGAGAATGCCGTAAGCAGTGTAGAGTGGGGAAAGACGAGGTGAATTGTTCTTGGGGTTACCCAGAACAATTCACACAGCTTATATAATGCAAAGGTTACAAATCAGACAAGTAAGTGAGCGGGAAGCGAAAGCACATGACAACACATCTTAGGGACGCTTGCGCAAGCGCACAAGGCGATGGCAAGCAAGCGAGCGGAGAAATGAGATAAACAAGCGATCATAAGTGAGAGCGCATGACAAAGACAGATAGCTACACATGGCACACAGAACAGACCAAGGAGGGGCAAGAGGAATGAGATGTCATAATTTGAGGATCATGACACTGCCAGCCAGACACCAGTCGCGGTGCACGTCAAGAGCAAGATCCCAGCGCCAGAGAAGTTCAATGGGAAGAAGGGGAACGTAGCAAAGGCATTCCTGCTGGAGTACAAGACCTACTTCATCTCCAATGCTTCCAGCTTCCCCTCGGACGACTCGCGCATCATGTATGTGTTGATCAACCTGAAGGATGGAATCCCCAAGCAGTGGGGACAACACCACCTCAACAAGCTCATTTCCAGGGAGCCCAAAGCCTATCGCACGAACTGGGACATGTTAGGGCCGGCTTCCTTGCCAACTGGTCCAGCCCTGCAGCTCTGCAAGTTGCAGAGAGACAAATCAACTCCCTGAAACAGATTGGGAGTGCTAGCAATTATGCAACTGAGTTCAGGGTCATTGCTGCTGAGCTGAATTGGGACGACATCGCTCTGATGGCTGCGTTCCGCCAGGGCCAAAAAACCTTTGTCAGGAGCAAGCACATTGGGCACTCTATAGGCAGGTACATCACCGCCTTGGAAGAGCTCATTACCACAACCTCCCTCATTGACTACACGCTCTTTGAGGCCTGTAGAGAAACTCAGGGAACACCCGCCTCGAGCTCCCAACCTAGCGCTAAACCAGTCGCTGCTAAATCAGCTGGCTTTGTCACTGTGGAGATCAGGGGGAAGCGCAGGAAGGCAGGAGAATGCGTCAGGTGTGGAGATCCTAATCACAAGTTTGAGGACTGCAAGAACAGGTGGATGCACAAGGCAAACAACCACCCCAAGGCAGCAGGCAAGGCTACCAACCTGATCAACGCGGAGGACACTGTTCAGTCAGGAAAAGTCTAAGGCAGCCTATCATACTTGTGTCTAGCGCTGCCCTATTCCCCCCAATGTCCTCAGAACCTTTGCAATGTGCTGCAATCCAATCCAAATCATCTTGGCTTCTACCTTTCACATTGAGGGAACCATGGGCCCTCCCCAACTCACTCTCACTGACTCCAGCTCCTCTGCAAACTCCATAGACCCTCAGGTGGCCCGCCGCCTATCCATACCCCTGACTGAACTCTGCTCCCCCCTCCGCGTGGTCAGTATCAATTGGAAAAAAGTCAGAGATGCAATTTGCTTCAAGTACAACCTCACCTTCTCTGTAGAATCACACTCCTTCATGCAACAGTTCTTCTGCCTCCCTTTTGGAGATAGGGACATCATTCTTGGCTTACACTGGCTGAAACCTGCCAATCCGGACGTTGACTGGCACACTATGCGCGTGTCCATCACTGAACCCTTGATAAAGAGAGCTGGAACTGTCTCAGATGACAGCAAGGCACCTTCCTCTCCCCCTGAAGAGTTCCATGAGTTCATGCGCATCTTTGGCACTAAGTTCTTCACCACCTTCCCCCCTCCCTCACCGAGCATATGACCGCGACATCCTTCTGGAAGAAGGCGAGGACGTCCCATATGGCCCTGTTTACTCAATGACTCCGGCTGAGACCACTGCACTCATGGAGCACATTGATGAAGAGCTTGCAGCTGGGAAGATCAGACAGGGCCAGCACCACCCGTGCAGGGGTCCCTGCAATGTTTGTCAAGCAAGCTGATGGCCGGCTACACTTGGTGGTAGATTACCGGCACCTCAATAACATCACCATCAAGAATTGATATGTGCTGCCCCATCAAGACAAGCTGATTGAGAAACTGCGCCATGCCAAGATCTTCACGAGGCTAGACCTAAGACAGGGCTACAACAACATTAGTATCAAGGCTGGAGACAAGTGGACGACTGCTTTCCACACAAAATTCTTTGTGATTGTTTACTTGGATGACATCCTGATCTTCTCCAACAACTGTGAGGATCATGTCAAGCATGTGACTGAAGTAATCAAGCACTTGGAACAACATCAGCTGGTCTGCAACCCTGACAAGTGCTGCTTCTTTGTCACTGGGGTCACTTACATTGGCTTGGTTACTACTCCCAATGGTATATCAATGGAAAAGGACAAGGTTAAGGCCATCATGGACTGGCCTACACCCCGAGATGTGAAACAGGTACAGAGCTTCTTAGGATTTGTCACTTTTATTGGTGCTTCATCAACAAGTTCAGCTTTATTGCCTGGCCCCTGCACAACCTGACACACAAGGATCAACCCTGGGTCTGGCAAGAGGCTCACCAATTGGCATTTGAGGCAATCAATACTGAGATCTGCAAGGAACCTGTGCTGGCTCACCCTGATGAATCACAACCCTACATTCTACAGACTGAAGCTGCTAGAACAGCCCTCGGCGCGGTGCTCTCTCAACGGCAATCTGATGGACACTTGCACCCTGTAGCTCTCCTATCCACCAGCTTCTCACCAGCTGAGCTGAGCTATGACACCCATGAAAAGGAGCACTTGGCCATTGGAGGCTCAATTAAATACTGGTGTATATTCTTGGAGGGCAATGAAGAGCCTGTCACTGTGCCAACGGATCACAAGAATTTGGAATACTGGAAGGAAGCTAGGACCTTCAACAGAAGGCATGCTCCCTGGTATCTATTCCTGGCGTTTCATAACTTTGCAATCACACACTGTCCTGGGAAACAGTCTGAGAAGCTAGACGCTTTGTCACGGCGTGCAGATCACGCTGAAGGGAAGCCGGAGCCTCAGGTGATGCTCCCTGAGTCTGTATTCCTTGGGTATGCCGCCGAGATCTCTGCCTCAATGATGGACCAGATTAAGGACGCTCTGCCTGATGACCCTAGTCTTGAGCTTGTAATCTCCGCCGCCTCTGACCCTGAGTCTCTGCCCAAGACTGTTGCTGCCAAGTTCAAAGACTACACCATGGAAGACGGCCTGCTGTTCTACCAAGGCAGGGTTGTTGTTTCTGATGAGCCTGAGCTCAAGCAGGAGTTACTATCTCATTTCCATGACACACCGGCCACTGGACATCAGGGACGCGCCCAAACCCTTGAGATAATATCTAGACACTACTGCTGGCTGACTATGAAGTTTCAGGTCAACCGCTATGTAGACTCATGTGAAATCTGTCAAAGGAGGCCAGGAGAAACACTTCGCTTTGCAGCCCCTGGCTATTCCTGATGGCCCATGGGAAGATGTCTCATATGACTTCATTGTTAAGCTGCCAAAAAGCAAAGGCATGGACAGCATACTGGTTGTTGTGGACAGATTCTCTAAGATGCTGCACTTGATCCCACGTGAGGAGACTGCCACTTCTGAGGTTGTTGCTGACATGTTCCTACAGTATGTCTGGAAGTTGCATGGTACCCCAAAGCGCACAGTGTCTGCCAGGGGATCTACATTCAACTCCAAGTTCCTCAAGGCGCTGTACAAGTTTCTGCAGATCCACCCCTCGTTTTCCACGGCCTATCACCCGCAGTCTGACGGTCAAACTGAGATCAAGAACCAGTGGGTTGAGGCATATCTGCGCTCCTTTGTCAACCACAAGCAGACCGACTGGGTGGATTGGCTCCCATTGGCTGAGTTTTGCCACAACAACTCCATGAGCAATGCGACCGGCAAATCTCCCTTTGAGATCATCTACGGCTACTCCCCTGTTATTGACCCTTCTTTGGAACCCACAGGGATAGCAGTTGCCAACGACAGGGCCGCTGAGCTGCACAAAACAATTGAGGAGATCAAGGCCACGTTACAATGGACACAGGAATGCTACAAGAGCGCTTACAAAGGATCTGCACCACCTGAGTTCTCACCGGGAGATAAGGTTTGGCTCCTGAGCACACACATTGCGTCCCAGCACCGTAGCAAGAAGCTTGATTACAAGCACTTTGGTCCCTTTGTTGTTGAAAAGCGCATCGGTTCACATGCATACAGACTGAAGCTCCTGGACACCATGAAGACTCACAACGTCTTCCATGTCTGTTCACTCTATGCTGTGACTGAAGACCCCCAGTTCAAGCGCACCTTCACTCTTCCACCTCCCATTGTCACAGACCAGGGAGAAGAAGAGTTCCACATGGAGAAACTGCTTGATTGGAAGGTCCAGAACAGCAAAACTACAGGGTCAGATGGCAGGGCTATGGACCACTTGGTGACACATGGGAACCGGTGAAGGAGCTATCTCACTTGGCAGGGCTGATATGCGAGTTCCAAGCAAACCACCCGGATGCGCCTGCGCCCAAAGACCCTATACCTGAGAAATTCCTTCCAGTTAAAAGCAGGAAGACCAAGGCCTGTTCAACAAGCGGAAATCCTCCTGTTTTGCATTCCTGCATGCTACGACTGCCTTACTCACTGCCCAACCTGCTAAGACTCATTTCTCCCACTTTTGCTGTTGACATGTTGCTGCCCTTGGACTGTAACTACATCACAAGCATTGAGCTCCATCTCCAGCTGCTCCCAGCAACTCTTATCCGCTGCATGGGCAACAACAGTGTCCTCCAATACACCCTCATGTCCACCAGAATGCGCCGTGCTTGTTCCTACGCCAGCCCAGGCACTTTTGTGCATCCCACCCTTGGGTATTTGCATTGGGTCGACTTCCAAGGCAACCCAGCTCCCAAGACAATGTGCAACGCCCCTGCTTATTGATGGCTGCACTTGATATCCTCCAATCCCATGAACTTTGTCCTACTAGCCTACCAGTGGCACAGAGACAGCCTCAGCTACACCCCTGTACCTTCCCCAAGCACCTCCAAAGACTACAAGTTTGCCATTCACATGGAAGACCTCTAGTTGTAGTACCCCAACGACCAGGCGCTTCCTGCCGCTGTCCCCAACGATTTAGGCAAAGAGCCTGCTGGGCATTGGGAATATGGCCTTGGTTCTTGGGGAGACAGACACTGGACTGGCTGGGGACAAGCACCCAATGATTGCCCTTGCAACCCTGACACCTGGGCATAGGTCGCTTGCTGACTCCGCCAAGCAGGTCTTTGTTGGGGGGTAATGTCATGATCCTCCGATCAAGACATCTTACTTCTCTTGCCCCTCCCTTGTCTGCTCAGTGTGCCATGTGTCTCTGTATGTCTTTGTCATGTATGCTTGCTTCATCTTGCTTGTTTGTCTTATTCCTCCGTTTGCTTGCTTGCTGTCTTTCCATGCGCTTGTGCTCACATTGCTTAGATGTGCATGTGTTCTCTCTTGCTTCCTTCTTGCTGGTAATCGCTTAGTTTTGGCGTAGTTGCTTGTATGTGTTGTCTACAATATATAAAAAGTGTGAATTGTTCAGGTTAAACCCAAGAACAACTCACCTTGTCTTTTCCCCATATAAAACACTTTGTAGTGCAATCTCTGAGACAGTTGGAGTTGCTTGTACTCACTCATACACTCACAAGCGCACTCTTTCATGGGTTGTGACAAAACAGACAACTCGCATAAATGGAATAGGGAGCTACAGAACTATCCAGGAGATGCTCAGTCAGGCCAGAAACCTGATAGTACCCGGAGTTTTGTGGAGTTTGCCCGGAGTACCCAGTATTTGACCCGGAGTTGGCCTGATTAGTGCCCGGAGTACCCCTGGTTTGTGCCCGGAGTAGGGGTAGTTTATGCCCGGAGTACAGGTGGTTACTGCCCGGAGTACAGGAGGTTACTGCCCGGAGTTTGGGTAGCTACTGCCCGGAGTGGGGGCAGTTCATGCCCGGAGTGGGAGAGGTGTACACCCAGAGTGATGGCAGGTCATGCCCAGAGTAGAAATGTGTTCTTGTTCATGGTACAAAGGATTTCACCATGTGTGCTGGTTGGCTAGTGGCAGTCATATGCATGATCTGTACCTCTCAAAGGCATACTGCAGTTGTCCACACAACAGGCCTGACTGTGAACATAGGAAGAGGGTGCAGATGGGACCTGAACATGCTGGTGAGTGTGGCTGGGCTGTGCACACACCAGTGATGTGCCCATGCAGTGTGATCATAGATTTGAAGTCAGAATTGAATTCTGATCAAAACTCAGCAAGATATGAGCAAAACAATTTCCGAGACGCAAGTCTTTTTTGAAACTGACACAGACTGTTCACCATCTGTGACCATGTGGTTTAAAAAAGAAGCAACAGCA
>WSTH01000264.1:0-30419 GCA_019616345.1 Ceratobasidium sp. 395
GGCTTGTAAATGGCGGGTCGGACTGCTTGTGTAAGTGGAGTGAGCACAGGTGTGTAGGTGTAGGGGCGTGAGTAGTAGGAGATATTGTAGGCGGGCGGTTGACTCACTGTCGCTGCCTTGCATGGCCGCCCGCAGCGCGCACGAACGTGGGCAGGCGAGCGAACACGGAAGGCGGCTGTCAGTGGGGCTGGCGAGTGTGGGTGTGAGCAAAGGAGGGCACGGATGCACCGAGGAGCACACGAAGTAGCGCAGCACCCGCCGCAAATACGCCTATGCGTTACTGAGGTAGGGAATCGTGGATGAGGCCACGCAATGGACAGTGACGGGTCCAAATGGGCGCTAGGGAGGCGTGGCGGATGGGCAACAACGCGACTAGGGCAACAAAGATCAGTGTCAAGTACGGGTTGTGAGGCACGGCTCACTGTAAATACGCTTGGACAAGAGCTCCAAGGGACAGCGGTGGTGGCGAGTACAAAAAAAAAAAAACTACCAAGTGTCTGGCAAAGGTCGCATGGTGGCGGGGGCGGCAAGGATGTGGTGGAGGGCGGGCGCAAAACCGCTAAGTCGCGATTGAATTGCGACCCTGTGTGGCACATCACGTGCCACTCTAGATCTGCCAATCAGGTTCCTTGCTCGCCACCACCTCTGCTCTGATTGCAGCGGACTTGCCGCCACTCGCCCGCCGCCATCCCCTTCAACCCGTCTCAGCCGCTGTGGATCGACTCGACTCGACCTGGATGACGAACGCGCCGCAGACCGTGGTGAACTACGCCTGCACGAGCTCAGGTATGTACATTCAGCGTATTTTATCTATGCTTGCTAACCGTTCGAACTTTGAGTAACGCGTTTTGCCATGGTCTTCGTCAGGAAAATCTGGATTTTTAGTTATAGCCTGTGTCAGGCCCACTCGAAGATATGGATAGCCTTAGTAAAGTAGTATGTCCCTGATGGACAGTGACTAAGAGGATAGGCGATGAGTAGACTAGTATTGACGAGGAGGTCAAGTTCTTGGTCTGTAACCTCAAACTTGCCCTTGTTTATATACACCAGAGAACACAGCCATGTATCTACGAGTACAAACTGAAAAGCGAACCGAGTCATACAGGTATTTGATATCAGATGTGAAATAACGCATGACTAATGCTTCCAGAATATTCCATGATCACGTGACCCTGACTAATGAACCCTGATGACAAAGATTACAAAGATGATAAGTCAGCTTATGACCAATGTTCCATAAAAGGAAAGTATATTAGAAAAATGTTATAAAATCAGAATATAATATTGGAAGCGTGTCAAGTCATGACAGCCTGGGGTTGTAATTTAGGTTACTTTAGCAGATTTTTTGAATTTACCAAAATTTACCAAAATTTACGTAAATTGAATAAATTGAGTCCTGGTGGGCAAAACACCCCCCAAACTCATCCCTAGTGTGCTACTGGGCTGTGGTAGTCATGGGGGCAAAAACTGAGTGTTTGGAGGGAAAAAACCTAGGGGGTAAATTCACCCTAAATTTGGCTAAATTTGGCTAAACTCAGCCAAATTGAGACCAGGGGTGTTAAATTTAGTGTATTGAATCTTGGAGAGTCATTAATTCCCTCAACCCATGAATTAAGCTTAATCTAAGTTAATTTTGGTTAACGAAAAATCCTAGTTTTCCTGATGTTTGCGCGTATTCGTGACCCCAAAACCATCACAATCATCTTCTCGTTAAGTTAGGTGAGATGATCTTCAACGGCGCTAAATCCAAAGACAACTTAGGCTTCGTGTCGCGCAAGTACTCCTGGTATGTTCTCTTGCGTGCTCGAGCCGAAGGTCGTCTTGCTGGTTTTCGTGTGAACTCTTGTCTGTCGCGGTCTCTACGCCTCCCTCACACGCCGACTCGACCTCGCCCGCGCCTCGACGTGCTCGACACTTCTGTGTGTCGACCCGGCCAAGGTACCCACCAACAAGTACGCGCGTTGAGTGGTGCCAATTTTATTCATACACTGCACCCAAAGTATGTCATTCCAACAGTTGCGCACTCACCCTACTGACGCTCCCGCTGCCCGCCGCCGTCGCTGAACACGCCGCTGCGGTGATTTATTTGTGTCACATTGGCTCGCACACCCGGACCATTTAGACGTGTTGCTCTTGCTGTCACTGCCGTCTATTCGACTTCGCCGCCGGCCGCGCCATAAAACACTGTGACAGCTTTTGCCTTTGCTCTATTCTCATTTCAACCCCGAATCCTGTAATGGTGTTTTGAATCGCCGTATTCAATATTCTATATATGTGCAATTATATACGCCAAAAATGCTTATTAAAAAACCCCCCGAAGCGTGTCGAATGTGAACTCTAAGAAATGTTGAAAGGGGAAGGCTTAAAGTACGTAAGCTGCGGCTGAAATCCGAGCTTAATTCGCAGTTGTTAATCTTAAAGTTAGCAGTAAAGCAAGGTAATTATTTATGTCGAAATTCGACACCTCCTGGGCGCCAGGAGAAGTTGAAGTACCCTCCCCTAATCAACGGCTTCCAATACAGACATTATTATGACCGACCAAATTTGCACTTTGTGCACTTGATCCCCGACACGAACAGAACCAAGTTAAGTAGTAATCAAGCCCATAATATCTATACATCATAATAGGAAGTCTCGGGATATTGAGAATTGAGGGTAATACTAGTGCGGTGCTGCTTGGAACTGTGTCGAATACATGTATGTGATATACCGCAAGGTCTATAGCTACATGTATTCGACTATATGAAAGGTGAGCCATCATAAGAAATATCACAGTCAGTTAAATACTTGTCGCTTCCAGTCGAGCATACCAGTAGCTGATATTTCGACTTTCAGGCTGGCGGTTTTGACACGGCTGATTATTTCATATAGCTGCATATATGGACAAATTGTGCCGCCAGATTTCGTTTCACGTGTCAGACACAGCCATGCACGCGACGAGGTCCTGATGCCTCAGTCAAATATTTGTAGCCGTTGCGTGAAAGCGCACGAACGTAGATCGTCTACAAGCCGGATACTGTTTAGTTACGACCGAATAGAGGTTTACCAATCTTACCATTCCAAGTGCGTATATGTCAGCTGGTACGTCGCAGGGTGACCCATTCAAAATTTCAGGCGCCTTGAAGTGGTCTGAACATCATGTTTTACTTGACTTTTGACCGTGAATACTTACAGTCCAACGTAGGGAGTAAACAGGGCTAGTCCTTGTCGAAAAATATAAAGTCTGCTCTTTCATTTTGGTATTCCCAAAGTCCGCGAGCTTCAGAATATCAGTAGCAGAAACAAAGACGTTCGCCTACTCAAGAGATATTTAACAGTACTCCAACAGTATGAAAACACAAATCTCACCCCTTTTAGATCACCGTGAACCTGAGTTGCCGTTACAAATGAGTACCAAGCCTGAAATTCCTACAGCCTACGTACCATGTTATGCTGGTGGAGGTATGAAAGGCCTTTGACGATTTGATGACACTGGCGTCCTACTGGTCAGGATGAATTGAACAACTTAGGGTTTTAGACTTACTAGCTCGAGACGATCCACATCTGGCTCTTTTTCAATATACTCTGGCAGCGTCCCATTTTCCATCCACGGTGAGATCATAGCTAGCTGCCCTCGGTATTGAGCGAGCCCAAGTAATGCGAGCACATTCTCATGGTTGCATTTTGACCAAGCATGTATCTCGCGAGCTACTAGCTGAGTTTTAAGTTAGGGACTTGAACCTTCAGACAAAGATCAATAGCAACTCACCTTTAGATTTTGCCGATTTGAATCATCTTGGATTCGATGTCTCGCGCATTTGACAGCTACCGGGATGTCACCCTTTATTCGCCCCAAGTATATGTCCCCAAATCCTCCACCGTGAAGCGGATACTCGCTGAATCCGGTTTCGTCTAATCTTGAGGTGATATCTGGACAACCATGGGCCGCTAGTATAGGAATAACTTCTGATAGAGACTGCGTTAATATAGTGGTGAGCAAATAACCTACACTGTTGACTGGACTTGGTCGTACCAAGAAGCTCCTGGCAGAAACAGTTATTTCGTCACCTCTCATGCTATCGCCAGACGTGAGACTCCTCGGCCCGCTCGAGTTGTGATATCTTCTTTAATACCATGGGATTGATGGTTAAGGGGATGGTGGCGGTTGAACGAGAACAGCCAAGACGCTTGACAGTCTTCGATCACGTGCCAGGTACACGGCTAAATATTCTAGTGAAATTCGGTATCTTGCTGTTTAAGTCTTCAACCAAAGCCGATCTAGCTTGTCAGCTTGGAGACGTTGTATACAATATGAACACCAACCTAGTTATGTATACACATCATTGCCACCACCCGCAAAGCTAGTAGATTGGGTGGGCTTTTTAAGCATATCGAGATTTTCTTAAGCGGAACCTTGGTACGAAGCACTGCGCGGTGTTTGAGTGGGTGCCCGCCTTCCCAGGGTAATCGTGAGATATATAGCGTACCCTAAACCGAGTTTGCGGTATTGTTGTGCTGTGGCGGTCATGGGCATGAGGAGTCACAAAATCAATCAGTATTACCAATGTCTGCCTTATAAGCAACGAAGTCACAAATAAGTGCTTCACAAACCTTCCCCCGGGGCAAATTGCAATTATAGCCTCGCTTATAAATGTAACTACCGGATGCTTACACAGCTCTTTAGCTGACAGGCTTCTGCTCGTACTGAACAAACGAACGTCACATTTAGGACACAGCTTCAAGGATTGTTTGACGCATATATTCTGCGTCGCCTGATCGATTAGGCTATCGAGTAAGGTAGATATCGCCGGATGAGACACTCGTCGAGTGTCCTATAGACGTGGTTATAGAGTAGTCCAGCCTGCGACCGGTTTCATAACTGTCCATCGAGCAAGTAGAATCGTAGATGCAACCGATACATATTGGCGTTGCATACATAGGTTATTACAATACCTTGCAAGCCTTAGCAGCTCTCACTACAGATACACTGCTTGTCTTTACCCATCAAGCATGGATCCAAAACTTTTACGTGCTTCCTATCATTCCTTACACCTATGCAGGGTACTACACGCCATCCATGTAGAAATGCGTCTTTGAGGGTCGATCGTTTCCATTTTCGTGCAACATACTCAAATCATAGTGTATCGCATGAGAATTGAAAAGCTAGGTACATTATGTGTAGGCTTGTTCATAGGGGCATTGCTCAGGGCGCGGTGGTTGGAGTGGCGGAGGGGCAGAGTGGGGCAGAGTGGCTGAACTTACCTACCGTTCCCTCAATGCTCACTGTTTCAATGTCATAGATAGCCCAATGGGTTGAATTAACTATATAATCAGGCTAAAAAGAACAAAACAAGAAAGCTAGATACATCGTATCATACAAGATCCATGACACAGTCACGTAATAATAGCTGCCCCAGTGTCCAGAACTATCCTCTGTGAAATCGTGATGTCAGTAACCCGGTTAAATGCTATAGCCTGAGTCTCTTGAAACTCATTTCATCGAGTGTACCCATAGTATCAAAGTCGAGATGTAAGCATATAATTAGAACAGTGCCTGCCTATAGTATATTGAGTTTAACGGCGTCGTAATCCTAAGGGCTATATATAGCCTAAGTAACTCACAATAGCGACCGCCGTGCAGGAGATGGCAGTTGGGTATGACTGGAACTTCCAGGTATAGGTAACCATCCCAACAATAAACGAGAAAAATCCCCTAGTACCTCGCGTCGTTCACTGCCATACTGTCAACCCAAACACTAATACTTACAGTGCAATCATATTTAGTGGAATAAATGCAGCTTTAGCAACAATCTTGTTCTTCCGGCGATGAGTGCATTCCTCAATCTGCTGTCGAATGGATGGTCGTGAGCCGAACGCCTCGTATGTATCTTGCTCTTTTTCACTAAGAAGTGCCCCATCAAACTTGGTCACAGCGGGTCGAGCAACCTCCCATTTATAATCCAGCATCCTAAGCTCGTCTTCCCTTACAAGCAAGCTAGGTTTGTGGGTATCGAACATGATATCAAGCCCCTAGCAAGGAGAAAAAAGAACAGAGAACTCACTCGAACCACCGAGCAACGAGCAGCGAGGTAACTGCTCCAAAGGCCGAGAGGAGCAAACCAATAAGTAGCAGTGCATTGATTGCTTGCACCACTCGGTCATCGATGTCACCGTCGGCAGTGAGCCCGAGACACTGAGCTTCCACGCCAGCAATGAAGGTTGAAACAATGCCTAGCGTCCGAAATCCTGGAGGCATCAAACATAAATCAACATCACTAAGTGAGGTTGAGACCTTTAAAATACTACCTTCAACGGTAACCTAAAGCGTCAGTGTATCAGCACCGAAACATTGCTTTTGAACGATAGCACTCGTACCTCTTGCATTCTCTTTTTGATCTCCTTGATGTCTGGCCTGATTTCTTGCTCAGCGGGCTTGATTTGCGTAGAGCTACTCTCTGAATTACGGTTGATTTCAGGACCTATGTGAATCATAAGCATGTCATATTAATCAGGTCCTTTATTTGTGAGGGCCTACGCGAGGGAGTGACCATACGTGTTGTTTGCTGCTCCATAGATTTTGACGACTATGAGAATAGAGGGTTGGGATAATGACCAGGCGCTTGCCGTTCGAAGAGAGATGAGTGAAGATAGCGGCAAGCAATAACACCTTTGGAATTTATAGGAATGGCCACGCGTTATTCTCCATCAATTCAGGGCGCCTAACGGATTCCATGCGGCGCTCGCGTTGACCGTCTTACACCACAGCCATAGATCGGAGTTTCAAATGAAAAACGTTAACTATTAGATATTCTAGGTGGTACTGGAGATCGGAGACAGAGATAGCTGTCGCAGCGTCAATTTTAGCCCGCTGAGTTATAGCATGGTAGTTGCAGCCATTCGTCCAATCAGAGCACCATTTGCGGGGTCTTCAGTTCAATTAAATGTATTCTCAACAACCATCCGTAAGCTCCGTGGGACAGGATGCCAGGCGCCGGCTGTCAACCATTCGGCGTCCTCGCGTATCACAAGAGGCGCAGATCTTGACATTCAAGCATGCTTGAGGTTGGCCTAGCTCCAAAGTACAGCCGCTCAACGTTACAGCTGAATTGAGATTCGGTTGTGATTAGAGTGTATGCACGATACAATTGTGCTGTTCAGAATATTGCTGTCTTCGCCTGACAATATTCAAGCAGTGCGACTGCGTCCCTTGTGAAACGTGGGATGAACCTTTGATCATGAGCTTGGCCACTGCTACTCGGGCATGAAACGAGGCGAAATAGTTCACTTGAGCCCTTTCAGCCTCGCCCCAATCAATGACATTTGACCTCACGGCGTCAATGCTGTCGACATGCCATGCAAAGGCGCCCCCCGCATTAGAATGTGATCTGCATTCGGGATAGAGTGGTGTGACATTGTACTGTATATGAGTAATGACAGTGATGAACGTACAAGACACACATAACGTCATATCAAATATCCCCTCGACTCCACGATTTAAGACCCAGGTCCCATCCAGCGGCCGACAGAAAGCTACCCTCTCCTGATCGGTGGTCACGAAACATGACAGGGTCAGTCACTTCTCGTACCTCTGCTACACGTATCAGCCGTGAGCAAGGTGGCTTATTTGAACCAATGGGTTAAGTGAGTTTCTTGCTCCCTTCTCGGAGGATGATGTGAGCGGCTTTCTCTGGTGAGCAAAAGCAAGGAGTTTCTAAACTGAATTTTTGTCCAGGTAAGCGTAATCAAATCATCATGTTATCGTTGGAGGATTACCACAGGATGTATACTGAAACTTCCTGAGACATGAAATATAGTATTGAATCTTTGGCAACTTTGCGCTCCAGATGGCATAAATGACTTCGTATTTTGCACAGTTTGTTTTCGCTCGGGAAAGCTTAACCGTACACGCCACACCATGGGAGGAATACGCGATATCCAAGAATAACCCGACCTCGTAAACCAAATTTGAAAGATACTGTGTACTGTACAAACGGAATGAAGTACAAGTGGTCGAAGAAAACTAGCGACAATCATATGCAAGCAGATTCTATCATAGCCTCACCCGCCTGAAACTCATCATATTGAGCGCACCCAGAGTCTCAAAGTCGAGATGCAAACAGAGGACGATCACACAACCGAGCTGTAATGCCAAAACGTTCAACTCTAACTCACTACGAGGATGAACAAAACTTACACCAGTAACCGCAGTGCATACAATCGCAGTGGCTAATGGCTGGAACTTCCAGGTATAGACAATTATTCCCGCAACGAAACTGAAAAAGCCGCTATGGGACATGACGGTGAACAACTTTTAGGAGGAAGAGGTGAAGTTCAATGCGACTTACATTACGATTAGATGAAACGGAAGGAATATTGCCTTGGACAGAATCCAGTTTCGAGCGGGGTGTTTGCACTCCTGAACCTTCTGCATGATATTAGGTTTCGGAAGCTCGCCTTCTTCGGTGTATTCAAACTTTTCATCGAGCCCCGTGTTTTGCTTCTGGGGTCCAGCTACAGGGCGGGTGATACCAGCCCGAGAGCAAGCCCAACGGTGGTCAAGTAGTTCAATCTCATCGCCTTGCAGTAGGCTAAACTCTCCTCTTAGTAACAAGAATTGATCAAGAACAAAGCGATAAACTTACTCGAACCAGCGAGCTGAGAGCAACGCCGTAACGGCCCCAAACGACGAGAACAACAAGCCAATGAGTAAGAGTGCGCTGATCGCCTGAACGCCAGCATCTGGGTCTTTTTCGCCAGAAACGAGACTAAAACACTGAGCCTCGACGCCGGCGATGAAGGTTGAAACGACACCCAGAGTGCGGAATCCTAAAGGAAACTGAAATAAGAACATTAAACGCCCACGCCGGTATCTGGAAGTACCTTCTACCGTCACCTGAGAGCGTTGGGTTATCAGCAGAGTTGAGTTGGAAGAAGGACATTAGACGTACCGACTGCATATCACGTTCTATCTTCACGGTCTTGATCACCTCCTCAGGCGCCAGTCCCATCTCTGGGTCCTTAGTGTAGGGGAGCTGCTCGATACCTGCACCACCCCATATGTATAGTGAGCGAGAATGAGTAACCAAGCAAATAGAGGCTCACCCGAGTCTCGAATATCCTTAGACATCGTGAACCAAGTAGATAATGACTGCGAGCGACAACGGCGGGCTACCAAAAACAGGGGAAACGAAAAGAGGACGTCTCGACTGTACAGTGGAGCGAACAGGGAAGCTTATATTGTGGGGTCGGGGATCGTTACCCGCCCGCGCGGACGCCGTGCTCATCACCTCAAGTCGTGATCTGCAAAGATAGCCCCTGCGAAGCGTGGGGCAATCCCTCGATCATCGGCAAATTTATTATTACTCAGGCAAGAGCCGAGGCGAGAGAACCCGTAAACTCAAGGCCTGGGACCCGCGTCCCGATCAAAGGCGCTCGACCTCGCGGCGTCAATGCTGCAGACCACGCCATCCGAGAGCGCCATTTTGTGGAGTGATGTACGGCATAGTGTGATAGTGCTAACGATTGACAGGTACCACGTTGTATCTGTATCTGATTATTGAATAAATGCCAGGGAATTGGCAAGATATTCGTCCGTCGTCGATGGAGCGCTGAGACTTTTGCTCACGACAACAGGTTCTTTTTGAATAAAGATAGACGCCCAGGAGGAGCCTATTGGTCGAAAGCACACAAGGCGCTAGGTCTTTCCGGGCGCCGGCTAGACAGCCCTAACGCACTATTCGCTTGCCGGTCCAGCTAAGGTGGGGTTCGCGAAGAGCCGGTGATCTATTATTAAAGATGAACTTTGGGCCCCGTCGTACCTCCGGGGGAGCGCTGGGGTGGCCCGACGCTACGCGCCGGGCCCGTTCCAGGCGACGGCGCTTATTTTATGTAGACCCTGGTTGACTCTGATTACTAAGCTTTCGTCGTGCCTTTTAATATAAGAAGATATAAGAAGAAGAAGATAATATAGATATCGTCCTTGGAGGCGCGTGTTACGACTGGCTTCCGGAGTGGATCAGACTAAAAGCTATCCCCTCTCTTGTCTGGCCTCGATTAGTGTCCCTTCACCTGGCCAACTTGAAACTAGTGGCGCTTGTGAACATCGTACGCGCAGCGAGCAGATCCCGTAAGTGCATTCGGAGGTGTATACATCACGAATGGGGACTCCAGCGCCCGCACATATATGCGTCACTCTTGCTGAGTGGCTTGTCTGGAGGTCACTTGCTTGACAGTGAGGCAGTCATCAAACGAGCCAACTCACCACTACACACATCCTTCCAGGAGATTCGCGAGATACGGTTATGGTTTGAATTTGATTGGACGCCACGCCACTCGATCAAGAACCTCGAACAGCGCTCGGCGCTTACACTGCCGATCCTGCCAGGCCTGACATCTGAAAACTTAATTATGGGATTAATTTCGGTCGTCCGGCGTCTTCCCCTTCGACCCTCGTCTTGCCCTTCCCCAATCTCTTTTTCCTCCTGCTCACCACCTACGCCTTATACTTCTTGGATCCAAGGTGAGGAAGGACGCACCGGAGCCGAGTACTGTATCGATGTTATCCACGTGTTACGTCAAGCTTAGATATTGGGGTACTCAATCTATAGCCGAAAATAAAACGCCCTAGGCATAAATCGTGGTGGCTTGCTTGCCGGGGAATGGCAAGAGTGTGCAACGTGTCGATGCGCTTGAGGTAACCAGCGGAATGCGCCTAAATTCATTGGCCGACCGTGCACCAACTCTAAAAGCCCTCGCCCAGAGAGCGCACGGAACTGGCGGGACTATCCACATACTCATGTGAATCCACAACACAACACGTTCCGCAACTTCGATCGACGCATACAAAGAGTCAACCCTCTAGCCAAAGTGGAGCGGCCCGGAAGAATAGCGCTTACATAAGCTAATATGATTTGCCGAATGCAGCGTTGGGGCGACTGGAAAAATCATCGAGCACCTGAACCTATTTAACTCGGACGTTCCCTCGTTTTCCTCTAGTCTCTCCCCTCCTTCCGACGATAGACGATAGACCCCCCCTCCCTCTTCTGGCCGTTTGATCATGTCCCAGCTCACGCACCGGAATACCAACAAGCAGGCAGCCCTTGCCGACGCGGACAAGCTCGCTGGACCCGAAAAGTTTATCGTGCCCGAGTTGACGGTCAAAGATGTGTTGAGCGTGATTCCGTACGTGTTTTAACGCGAGAAAAGATAACCAAAACGCGTAGCTAAAGTAGTGTTTTATTGCAGCGCTCACTGTTTCAATCGTTCCGCGCTTCGTTCGTTCTCGTACGTCGCCATGGACTTTGGCCTTATCGCCGGAATCTACCGCGCCGCGACGACCCTCATCCCCAAAATCAACCCGGTCGACCTCCCGATTCCGTCCGAGGTTCTGGCCTCGCTTCCCCCATCCGTCCAAAATCTCGTCCCACACCTGTACACCCTCGGCCGATTCGCCGGCTGGCAAATCTACGGCTTTTCTACAGGCCTAGTCGCGACTGGTCTATGGGTCATTGCGCACGAGTGCGGACACCAGGCGTTTAGCGAGTCCAAGACGCTCAATAACGCCGTTGGATGGGCGTTACATTCCGCTCTGGGGGTACCGTATCATAGCTGGCGGATTACCCACGCGAAACATCACGCCATGACAAGTCACTTGACAAACGACCAGGTCTTTGTGCCCAAGACGCGTTCTGCGCGCGGTCTTCCGCCATTGGATCCGGCAAAGGAAGACCTGGCTGGTTCGCGCGTGGACGAAAAGGTGCAAGAAGAGCTCTGGGACGCGTTGGGCGATTCGCCGTTGGCTGCTACGTTCTGGGTATTCGCGCAACTCGTACGTTTGAATTTAATCTATCCTTTCTCGTCTCAACTCGCTTCCTCACGCGACCTTCTTTGCTTTGTAGACGATGGGCTGGCCAATGTACCTCATCACCAACGCATCGGGTCAAAAGTCTTACCCCAAGGGCACGAACCATTTCACACCTGGCATGCCACTCTTTGCGCCGCACCAGTTTGGCTCGATCATTCTTTCGGATGTTGGCATCTTTTTATGGCTCGCGGTTGTCGGAACCTGGATATACCGTTCTGGATTCCTTGAAGTCCTCACAATGTATATCGTTCCTTATCTCTGGGTCAACCACTGGCTGGTTTTGATCACGTTCCTCCAAGTAAGTCGCCCTATCCCCATTTTTCATATCTTTTTGTTCTTTTATTTTCCAAGAAGAGAAATTTCTAACACGTGACTTTTTCTCACAGCACACTGACCCACTCCTCCCGCACTACCGCGCCTCGTCCTTTACCTTTACCCGCGGCGCTCTGTCGACGCTCGACCGAAACCTTATGGGTGGATCCGGAATGTTCGGCTCCATCATGGGCTGGCTCGGCGCGACTCTTACGCACGGCATCAGCGAGACTCACGTCGCGCATCATGTTGCTAGCAAGATTCCGCACTACCACGCGTACGTCCCTCCATTCTCTTCCCCATCTCCCTTCCCCCCTCATGTCCCACATCTCTCCTCTTAACCCTATTACTTACCTAAATTCATTCGATACAGATGGGAAGCATCTCGTCACCTAAAAGCCCGCCTCGCCTCCGCCGGATACAACCACGAAGGCGCACCCGGCACCTGGTCCGAAGCGCTCCGCGTCTGGCGCGAGTGCAAGTTTGTCGAAGACGAGGGCGAGGTCGTGTTTTACAAAAACGCGCGCGGGTTTGCGGCGAGGCAGGCGGTGTTTGCGAATGAGGGCGTGAGCGATTCGGGTGTTGATATTGGAAAGGATTAAACGTCGGTGCGAGGAGGGTTGAGGCGGTGGTGTTTTTGGGCTTTCTTTTTAGTGGATTTGAGGAGAGGGGGGTACTTTAAGAGCTCTGCTTTTTCGCGTGATAGAGTAGACGGCTGTTGTTTTTCTCCTGTAACATTCTTTTCGTTGATGTCGAGAGATGATTATAAAATGCTTTCTTTTTGTGGTGAAACTCTTTTGGTCCAGCAATTTGCATGACGGAAACGATGAAAAAGTTATTCGAAGAATGTATGTACAGTCGGACTCCTACTATCGCAACTCCTGTTACCGCAAACGCACTAATTTTGACGTGTTTCACGTGGGGAAATCAATGGGTCGAACGCGGGGAAGCCGCTCAGTGCCCGGACTGATGTTGGACTATATGCACGCAAATCTACACCTTTTTACACACAAATACCTGGATATTGTCAGCAAAGGTGAGATCGAGGTTCAAACGGACGCATAACTTAGCCAAGATATATTTTGAGACTGAGAGGCTATGGAGCGATGCGGAAGTGCTGTCAGATCTCTTAGCGTGCTTCGCACACACGTCGTTGCGATAGTAGGAGTCCGACTGTACTTGAAATAGACTCAGTCGTGGCGCTTGGCGCCTCCCTGAAGGTCTAGACCCGAGGTCCTAGATCAAAACATACCCCGCACTTCTGAGTGGTTCATATATGCGTAGGAAATTCAGGGGATCTGGATGATCCTAAAGTAGCAAGTCGCCTTCCTCAAAAGTCAACTTCTATAATCACCTTGCCGATAGGTAATTTGCCCTTATGGGTGGTTGAGCCTTGATCAGAACACCTCTCCGCCGTGCGATTGCAAAATAAAAATAAAAATGTAAATTCCTTCAACCGTTTGACATTCGTTTTAGCCTTTGACCCTACCTCCTTTTTCCGTTTCAGGGGTCATTACCAATTGCCGACGTACTAAAAGGCAGAGCGCGTCCTTCCGCTCCTTCTTTAACCTCCTCGCTCGCTCGCTCGCTCGTTTATTCCCCTCCCACTCGTTCTTTTTGTCTTTACCATGGGTGTTCGAGCTAAAGCCAGAGCCGCCGCCAGAGCGCAAAAGGCGAAACAAGTCGCAATCGAGTCCGAGACTGGACCTGAGAAGTTCATCGTACCCGAGTTGACGGTGAAAGATTTGTTGAGCGTTATTCCGTGAGTTTGAGGACGAACTGGATCAACTTAAGCGAGTTTGTTGATGATCTCTGGCTTTTGCTCCGTAGGCCTCATTGTTTTGAGCGATCCGTGCTTCGTTCGTTTTCGTATGTCACGATGGATTTTGCGTTACTCGGGATATTCTACTATCTGGCTACGACCTTCATTCCTCTCATCAATCCGACAAACCTTCCCATACCCGAGCTCGTATCCTACCTCCCTCTGCCCGTTCAACCAACAATCAACACACTATCTCCTCACCTCTACCCTCTCGCTCGATTCATCTGCTGGCAAATTTACGCCTTCGCCGCAGGACTCGTCGGAACCGGTCTATGGATCATCGCACATGAATGTGGACACCAGGCCTTTAGCCCGTACAAATCGCTCAACAACGCAGTCGGGTGGGTATTACATTCTGCTCTCGGAGTGCCATACCATAGTTGGCGAATTTCGCACGCGAAACACCATGCGTCTACGAGTCATTGTACCAAAGACGAGGCGTATGTTCCTAGGACTAGGAGTGAGAAGCGGTTGCCGGCTAGGAGAGAGGCGGAGGGTGAGAGGCTGGATGAAAAGATGCAAGAAGAGATGCTCGAGGCGATTGGAGATTCGCCGTTAGGTGCTGCGTTGGGCGTGTTTGCGCTCTTGGTGAGTGTTGAGAGTTTCAGACTTGTTCTTTGGCAACGAGAGGTCTAACTGATTCTATTATAGCTTTTTGGGTGGCCGTTGTATCTGTTGATCAATATCTCGGGTCAGAAATCGTACCCCAAGTGGACAAACCATTTTATGCCTGGAGGCGCACTCTTTGCTCCGCACCAGTACAACCAGATTCTCATATCTGACTTTGGTGTCTTCCTTTGGCTCGGAACGCTTGTCTTCTGGTCGATGCAGCGAGGCTTCTTCGAAGTCCTTACAATTTATCTCACTCCTTATCTCTGGGTGAATCATTGGTTAGTTATGATTACGTTCCTTCAGGTGAGTGTTTTTTTTTGCTTGTTAGGTAGTTATTTTAATCCTTTGATATAGCACACCGACCCCATCTTACCACACTACCGTGCGTTTTCCTTTACGTTTACCCGCGGTGCGCTCTCCACACTCGACCGGAATCTTTTGGGTGGAGAAGGAATCGTGGCGTCGATCACTGGGTGGCTAGGCGCCACACTGACCCACGGAATCAGCGAAACACACGTGCTGCATCATGTGTCGAGTAAAATTCCTCATTATCATGCGTAAGTGACTGGGTTATATGGGGGCGGTTCTACAATAACATGGTGTATGGGCTGTAGCTGGGAAGCATCCCGGCATCTTAAGGCAAGGCTCGCTCGTGCCGGTTATAATCATGAAGGACGGCCAGGCACCTGGGGAGAGGTTTATCGAGTGTGGCGTGAGTGCAAGGTGAGTCAACTGAGTGAGCTTTTGGGGCATATGTTTACTGAGTTGGCGGTGGTAGTTTATTGAAGATGAAGGGGACGTGGTATTTTACAAAAACGCTCGGGGCTTGGCTGCTCGACAGGCGGTGCTCGCTAATGAGCCGCTCAGTGATTCAGGTGTGGACGTAAAAGAATAGGCAGCTTAAACATTTAGACGTGATATCTTAGAGCTATAGAAGTATGTTATCGCGCGTATAATTCATACATATGGGTATCTCGTAAAACGGATTGTTCATTCTGTTATATAATTCGGGCGAATTCTCGGTTGTATGCAAACTGGTCTTATGCTCAGCATAGGCGACTGTTGATCTTAGGGATCCTGCACGTATGTGTTGTCTAGGTCATTCAAGTTCTTGCCTAGTTTTGGCGATGATTTGATACACAAGAGCAGAGTTACCTTGAACTTGCCGAAAAACATATGACCTATACTGACAGAAGAAACCTTAACTCTACTACACTGAGGGATAACTTGTCTACCAAACGTCTTCTCATGTCAGAATACATATCCTGCATTGAGCTAGGCTCTCTTGCTCACGTCTCGTGTGGGATGCCCCGTCGGCCGGCAAAGTTGGGGAACGTAAGTGCCGCCAGAGGCGGCGTGAGCCTGGCCGGATCTCCCCAACTGCGGGTACGACCCACGGACTAGGAGGGCACACCTAAGCAAGCCAACCAGGCGCGCTGAAGGGGACGGCAAGCGGGGAGCTTACCGAACTTGGTACATATCTCGCTCGTTGTGTACTTAGGGGTACGCCCCTGATTTAGTGTGAGACTAAAAATCACTCTATCAGAATGATCTGTACATAGAAATGTTTGCGCCAGCGAGGCGAACTTATTGTAATATCTACTTCCGGGGTAACCCCCCGGTCTGGAGCTCTCGCTCAAACAACGTTTAATCTCACCGCTTGCCGTTTATTTTTTGATCGGCTCCGACTTATGAAAACCGCCGTAACTTGGACATCCCTCTACAGTCCCTTATTTCGTTTCGTTTATCAATTCGCGACTACGTTGATACCTATCCATCCATACTGCATGACAAACAGTTTCGCACTCTCTTCTTTAGTTCAATCGGTCAATCCATCCATCTACACAAGTTTGGAAAGTCTTTACCCATGCATAAAGACGCATGGTTTTATCAAACTCACTAGCACAGCAACCTTCCGAGCCGTTGGGCGCTCCTTCGGCTCATACTTCCAGCACCACCGAAGTATGCCGTGCATGATCTCAGCTTCTGGTGGGGCTGCCTCGCCTTGTAACTCCGGAACTCGGGGTATGCGTCGCTCGTTGACCACTGCTAAAATCACCATGTGCCCAGATTGAATCTCACGGAACGGGACCTCGCCGGTTATGATTTCCTATTGTACAAAATCAGCTGCGTCAGCGGATCTGATGATTAGCCGCGCACAAGCATAGTCTAGATCCAAAGTAGGTCAAAATCAAGAGCGTTCCATGGAACCGAAAATAGCAGCTGCTCACCATCCCCATCGCATACACGTCAGCCTCGCGGCTTCGCTGAGCGTCTTCTTTGTACAACTCCGGTGCCTGCGTATCAGAGATATTTCAGCCCAGATAATGGAGTGGAAGGAGGCAGGATATACCATCCAGCGGCAGGTTCCACCACCTGGATCGGTTTGGGAGAACTGAAATGCCCTGTCGTGCATGATGGCGAGCCCGAAGTCGGTAAGCTTGAGAGTGCCGTCGTCCGCCATCAGCACGTTCTCCTGTAATAAGAAACAGCTGAATGGTGGCTAATTGAACACGTAGTGACACTTACTCCTTTTATGTCACCATGAATCTGCAATATGCGGAAGTCAATACACTTGCATAACTGACAAACGGTGGTATTGCTCACCGCCCCCTCGTGGTGTATATATTCTATCGCTGCGGTGAGCTGCCGACACTGGTTTGTTTCGGTTTCTCATCCTACGAGAATGGTACTGATTGATACGCACGAGGGTGTATCGGTTCATATCCGGCCACCGTTTCACCACCGAGCTCACGCTACCATACATCATCCATGGCGACACCATGGCTAAGCAACCCTGGAATACCGCCAGCCCATAGAGTTCCAGTATATTCTCGTGTTTCAGCTTGGACCAGGTGTTCAGCTCACGAGCGGTTCGCTGCACGCTCATCACTAGTCGATCCCGCGGAAGTGGTTTGGAATAACTTATGCATACCTTCACATGTTTCGGATCGTGTTGCCTCAAGCATTTGATTGCCAGCTGTACGCCGTCTAACCGGGTTGCACGGTACACATCGGACAGCCCTCCACGAGCAACAGCGAATGGTGAGATGGTCAACGAGTGAGATAGTTCGTCTGTAAGGTCAGTGATGCTAGAATAACTTGCCAACCACCGCACTGCTGTAGGAAGTGGCTGAGAGAGCAAGTCAGAACTGAACGAAGCAGGCAAGTACTCCTCACCATATCCGAAGTAATGCTGATGGCAGTGATAGCTCAGGGTGCTCATCGAAAAACTGAGCGCAAGGGCAAAATATGAATAGTGGATGTCCGGATAGAGACGTGAACGAGCCTACCATCTATAGTGTAGTGTATACCATGGAATAAAGAATCAAGTTGAATACTATCTAGTACTAACAAAACATACCTGGAGAAATTAATATGATTCTGTTGAGCAATAACCAGTCCTGACTCGCCTGGTGCATACTCACCTCCTGGGATGTCGATAGACTCAGGATTAACGACCGTATGCTCAGGCCAGACAAATGACTTACAATCTATGTAGAGTGTAAGGTGTAAGGCTAGATTAGTATACAATGCTCGCTGGATAAATATACACACCTCCTGCAACGAGAGAAGAGCGATTGAATTCACGTTGGATCTCGGGGTGTGATGCAAAAAGGTGCTCACATCCTACATATCCCAGGGATTGAGCATATGGTTAGGTGAATATAGTTGGGCGTCAAATAATCATAGCACGCACAATCTAAGCAACAGGGCGACGGTTCAAGTCCATCAATCAAATTCTTCCAGGATCGGGGCAAAGAACTAGTCCTTACCGTCTGCGTTTGGAATGCTATCAGGTTGTATCATAGGCGTGCCAGGCCACTTACCACCTGTGTAAACGTCCAGCCAGCGGAGAAGTTGAAGTAGTATAGAGTGTCGTAAATAAGTCTACACTCACCGGCTGAGACCATCAAACATGGATAGAAGAGTAATATGATGCCATAGCGAAATGTTAAAGTAGATTTCTAACGCAAAAATTAATTGAAGCCCTAGGATTTATGATAGGAGTGAAGCGTGCGATCAGTATGTATATATATGAGAAATATCAGGTACTCACCACCTGGTAGGATACAACACGGACCATGTGATGTCTAACGCCCGGATGCGATATGATTATGCACTTACCGGCTTTGAATCAGGAAATCGGTCAGAGCGCGAGAAAAGACTGAGAACACCTTGTCAGGCACTCACCGACTTTGAGTAAGGTTAAGCAGTCAGTTAGCTAACGAAAAAGGTCCAGCGCGCAAGAGAAGACCACCCACAAACTGAGACAAAATGACCCAATGGGTCGATCGCTATCATACATAGGTGTGTAGCTCACTCACTCGCTGAGGCGCAACAGATTGACAAGTAAACATCTAGTATAGACACAGAATGGAGTTTTAGTTCACTCACGAACTAAGACAGGATATAGCAGTAAGTGAGTAATTAGGATAGACATAGAATGGAGGGGGTGTTCACTCACTGCCTGTGATGCGGCGTAGTACCATATAACCGATCAGCATAGTCACAGAACAGAGTGGGAGTTCACTTACTGCCTAAGGCACAGTAGTAGAGCGGCAAGTAAGCAACTCGTATTGTCCAGGAACAGACATGTAGTTCACTCACTCCCTAAAACACGGCAGACCGGGAAGTAAGCAATCAATATAGGTTCTTGATGGACGGGGAGCTCACTCACTGCCTGAGACACGACGTACGGGCAGACGGGCGATCAGCATTGGTGCGTGGTGAACGCGTAGTTCGCTTACATCCTGAGATACGGTAGAGCAGCAAACAAATGATCAGCATAGAGACGGAGTGGGTAGGTAGCTCACTTACAATCTGAGATACGACAGGGCGGTAATTGAGCGACAGGCATAAATACAACATGAAGATGCAGTTCACTCACAATCTAAGTAACGAGGGAGTAAAAATGAGCGACCGGCATGGGTATAACACGGATATGTAACCAACTCACACGCTAAGGCAAAAAGGTTGGAAGTGAGAAATAGGAACAGTTCGTCATAAAGATTTGAGATCTACTTACACGCTGTGGTATGATAAAGACATAATCAGCCGCAGGCCTCCGCCCCAAGTCCGCAATTATGGACTTACCCCCTGAAATATACCGTTGATGTGCGGTCTTTTAATCATTATGCTCATACAACCAGACTCGACACGTACCCTCTATGCATGTAACTAAATCAGCTCTGCGTATGCATTTACAGGTCCGGACGTACCTCCTACGTTACATACCAAGTCAACATCTGTGCCCACGACCTTGGAGTCACACGCACTCACTTTCTGTATCGTGAAGCATCCGATCAGCCACACCACTGCTCCTAAGTTTTAACCAGCACTCACAAGCTTGGCCCAAACGATCGATCAGCTCGTCAAGTCTGCTCAACAACTGTTGACACAATTACGTACCCACGTTCCAAACGGTTTTCGAACGTCAAGCTGCACCGGTGATAGAGCAATAGTTGAAGGAATTAGATCAGTTCACGGATTTTTCGATCTGTTCTAATTACCCGTCCTCTAATTTGTTCGTGGATCTACTCGCTTTCGCGTTAGCGCTAGTAGTCCTCATGATAAACTTAGTCTTACTTCCTAAGTCACGCGCAATTGATCAGGGTCGCGTACTTTGCGTTTCTTGTGCTGTTTATAGCTCACCACTAAATGTCCAAAATCAAATGTTTTCCAGTATATGTCCATTGTGGCTGTTATACTCGGTTTCCCGCAGGGTGGTGGTTCCGGGTAGTTACCGGTAAGCGATCTCCGGTTTCTTACGGAGACTTGCAGGTTTCATCAGCAGTCTCCACGTGACCTAGCTAACCGCCACTGAGTCTTTCGCACAATCACCCTGCCCAGCCAAGTGGACTTCTACAAGAACACTCCCCCCCTCTAAAACACACAAGAATCTACAAACCACGGATCTGCAGACGCTTAGACTTCCTTAGCCAATCCGCTTCAGGCTCAGCTAACAAGCCTCCCACTCCACTCTTTCGCGGTACATAGAAATTTCTAGTGCACCAACATACTTCTATATAATCTCTAAACCTTGTTTTAGTCTCAGGCTCTTGAAGTCTACTCGATCTTATCTTGTGGGACAGTCCGAAATAGCCCAACTCCTGATCCTTGAACCTTACTCGGGGTTGCATTCAGTCTTGCTCGCGCCTGCGGCACAGCCCAGTCATTTCTTCTATCCTATCGCGACGCGTCCTTCAGTCCGACATACTACCTCGCTACAGGCTATGGACCCCGGCGCACTTGGCGCTGGCCTTCTTGATTATAAAGCCACAGTATGCCATATATATACAACATTCACAGAGTCACGTCTCATCCCAGAGAGCCTAAACCAATATTCGCAGGCGTAGGGTGTAGAAGCTGTGCGCCTCACTGGCTTGAACTGAACTTGAGATCATCCACGAATAAAGCCGACGCCTCACAACGCGGGCACTCGAGCATACACGTCTCCATCCTTGAGAATAGAACGAGACAACTTATTACGCTAGCGAGATGCATTTTTACTCAGGGTTAGGCAAGAGGTGACTTCAACTGTGTAGCAGCTTTATTTCTGGCTTCGGATCTCACTGCTTCCCAATAGACCTGACTTAGAGATGTACCCTTGTGCATATAGCCGTCTCCCCAGTAGGTGCCAGCATGGTGAGCGCTAGCCTGATGTTTCAACCGATTTTCAAGAATGATCAGTTGAAATCTGTTGGGACTGGATAAAAATAGTCCTATCTCTGTTGGTTTGCTTCAACTGGCCTCTGTCAACAATCTGAGCTACAACGCAAATTCCCTGCTAGTGGACCACCAAAACGCGGCAAGAGACGTTAATCCTGAGAATTCTGCACGTGTTGATGTTGGGGTTCTTGTTAGGCTTACGTAACGTGTTGCTGGTTGGCCATATTGCCAACCTAATTACAAGTTGAGCTGAAGCAACATATATCCTATCTTCGGCAGCCCAAAATCGGACATTATTAACTCTACTACACTTACGCGGAGTTTTTCTATGAATGTCGGCAGAGGCAGCGAACCCCACACTTACTTGGCAAACACTCCCCACAGACCTTCTTGTCCTGATCGTCAAACCTCTCGTCTTGCTCCCTCGTAGATCATATATCCCACTTATTTGCGCACATGTATGTCAACATTGGCGCCAGGCAGTTTTGAACTCTCCAGCGTTGTGGTCTTATGTCGACGTCTCTCGTGGCTACGCGTTCACCGAGCTCTGGCTTCTAAATTCAGCCAATGCGCCTATTGATGTCAAACTTTGGCAGCCTCCAGAAGATATACACACAATACATAGCCCCCCTGTGAGGGTCTACGATGCCATAGAGATAACCAAACGGCATATTGAGCGATGGAGATCCCTGGATATTTCGTTCTGGTGTGAATCTTGCATGGAAGAGACCATGGCATTCCTTGGGCAACGAGGAAAAGATCTCGAGCTAAACTCCTTGACAGTTGGTCCGATGGGGAAAAGTGTATTTCTCCCTAAACTTGACGTTGTTGACGGGGGTTCAAGTGACTTTGGTGCCTTAAAGATAGAGCCCACGGTGCTTCGTGTGGACTCGTATTGTTTTGCTCCTGACTGCTCCGTTTTTTCCACCCGCCTTACAACGATCGAGATGTTCTCGGTGCCAGATATAGGCGATGGTGGACCCGTTTTTGAATACTGGCGAAGCATACTTTGCTCGACTCCGAATCTGATTTCTTTGACTCTCTGGCACTCGATACACCTAGGAACTTACTTTGACACCATTCCAGAAGAGACGCAACCGCCCGTTTCACTACCATCACTCAAACAGCTAAACTTGACCTCTGGCTACCTGGAGATCATGCTGATATTGTCTCACTCTCCCTTGCCTAAACTTGAGAGTTTAAGGATTGACTCGGGTAGCTCAAGAAACATTCCACTGTACATTGGTCGATTGGCTACTGTCGCACCATGTCTCTCCAGCCTGGCTTTATCCTGTCCACAACGCCCCTCCTACCGATCTACAGCGTGGGATAAGGTGTTTCAGAAGCTCCAGTCACTACAGCATCTGACTTTCTTCGAAATGGACAAATCAGTCGCAAAGAAAATCCTTGCACTAGAAAACCTGCCCCGGAGTTTAGCTAGTGTGCGGCTGCAAAGAACGTATGGTCATGACACTATCAGATGGCCACCAGCCAACGCGGCGATTGAGAATCCACCTACACTCAGTTTTGTCGGGTACGATAATGTAGTCCGGACAAAATCTGCCGACGGGACCTGCCAAGTGACTTGTCTGGACGACTATGATAAAGAAATCGTAGAACACGAGTTTATGGCAGAGAGCGTTTACTACTCCCGAGAATCTAATATCTACGTGGGCGAAGACTTAGCACTAATCCGGGTGTGTACCTTTTTGTCAATATCAATATGATTAGTTCTTAAGCTGACCTGTTTATAGGGACCTAATTCAGAAATCGCAGATCTCAGCAACTATACAAGCGATGATGACAACCTCGAGGGGGAAATCAGTTCTGACAGTTCGGATCGAGAATCCGAGGATAGCTCAGCGGACACCTCAGACGACTCGGATTCTGATATATCCGTCCGCAACTCGGATTCAGATGACTCACTAACTTCTGGCGATTTCTATGTGCTCTCTCAAGGCCAGCGAGACTCGAGTGTCGATGATATGGAAGAAGATGAAGAAGATGAAAACGTTGACGCTTCCATAGAGAGTAGCATGTCTTCTAATTTGGATGTTTTCTTGTGATTACCATGTAGCTGATTCGGGCTTTTACAACTTACGATGTAAGGTTCTTGCATAAAGTGTTGACTAAAACTATCACGTTAATTGATGTAGATGTGTCCGTGATCAGGTTGCACTCCTTGCTTGCTGTCACGGTTTGTGCGGACATGACATTCCAACTGTACGTGCTCGGTAGTCGAGTAGCCGTCGAAATGGACCTTGATGGACAGTTCACCAGTCTGTCGTAGAACTTCACCTTAAGCGTAACCGGTGCCGACTGGTATCCATGATCTTAGAAAACGCCGACTTGATCTTAGAATATTATGTCACTTTAAGGTAGGCCTACATGCGTACTCGGGAGCGCCACCACCTAGGACTTCCCCAAGGATTCCAGGTTTAAACTCATAGCTAGACTGGTGGCCGCACGGTCAGTACAACATGTCCTCGGATTAGACTGAGAATCAAAACGGGCATTGGTGATACTTGAATTTGAGTATCGCTCTCCAATTGAAAACAAATTTCAGATCAGCCCAAAAAGCCAAACAAATACAAAACTCACGACTATGAGGCATGGTGCTAGTTGTGATAGTTGTGTGGCCAGTTTGAAGCAAGGGCACCGCGCATATAATAGGTCCCTGTCATCGATATCGACTTTATTGACCTGTAAACAAGCCGGCTAGGCGGCGTGGTCGTGTCTTCCCAAGAATGTCTTCGTAAACCTTTGCTGCTGTGGTATATAGAGCGCTTGGATTATTTTTAGTCCGTAAGAATGGAATAAGTAGCATCGGGTGCTTCTACTAGTGTCCCTATTCGAGAATATGAGCTGAATCAAAGGAACATAGGTGTAAGGCTCGGATCACGTGATCATGAGTGGCTATGATATCACTCCGGTCCATGGACTACAATCCTCTCACTCTCCCAGGTCCGATTTCTACATACAGTACGAATCGCAAATCCCGCGTATATCACAAACAACAAAAACACAAAAAGTTGTATCATTGCAACGCAAACACAATAAATAATTAGGTTCATTACAACCAAAAGGCCTGATGCATCAAAAGTCATATTGTCTGTCTGTCTCACTACCGAGAGATCTAACTCTTTCATTCGTTCATCTATTCACCTGCAAACAGTCGGATTATCATGTATGCTGTGGATCCGATGAACCGGAACGCTATCATCAATTGTTAGTTTAGTGTTTTACGAGAATGATGAACTTGAACGAACCAGCAAGTCCAGCAACCGAAAACAAGATAAACGCCATATATCCACCGACGGCCTTGCTCGCGCTAGTCGTTGCGTTGGGGCTAGTCGCGGAGCTGACAACCGCAGCTAGAATACCCTAGGAACCGAACAAAGAATAAGCGGCCCGACAACATCTTGTCGACTATCCAACTCACGTTGCTCAAAGTCCAAGCCAACAGCACGCTAGACAAATCTATCAACACCTTTCCACCCCCATCATTAGACAAACAAAACTCACTTGGTCCTAAAACTCCTATAATAATCCTCCTGCTTAGTCGCCGCATCCCGCTTTTGCTCAACCACAGGCGGCTTCGAATCTACCCAACAAATCCCATCAGCTCTCTTTCCTCCCTCACCCAGTCTAAAACACAAAACTCACTGAGCACAGCCATAGCATCCTCATACGCCGCATTAATATCCCGCTGATCAGTCGGAACAGCCGCCTCGACCGTACCCTTGTCCTTGCCGGTCGAGACCACACCCAGATCGGTGCTGACCTTGTTGTCACCTTTAGTTCCCCACGATACGTCGTGCACGTTTGCAAACTAGGTAAAACACACCCGTCAGGTTACGAGTTCACAGCCTAGACGAAAGAAAGAGAGAAGGAAACTCACAGCATAAACGTTCAAAACGTTGATATACGACGGGGCCATAAGGAGATACTGGATAAACGAGGTGATCATATGCCAGGGTTCCAACTATCCACGACATGTCAGGCACAAGCCAAGGGAGGCACTGCAAGGGGAGCTTACGAATAAGAGCGAGGCCACGATGTATAGCCCCAGCGTCGCCGCGATGGATATCACGACGTTTCGGAAAATCGAGTTGGTAAAGAACGATCCAAAGTTGAGCGGGCCTTCTTGTGAGGTGAGGTCGTTGATCGACTTGACCGCGAGGAAGAACGCAGCAAACTATTAAAACCAAAAGATCAACACCCCTCTCCCAATCTCTACCCTGATCTACTCACCGTCATATAAACAGTGATCAATCCAAACCCAATAAACGCCATCGTATATCCAAATTTAGATCTAACCCACTATAATTAGTTCCCATTTTCCCACTCCAAACACCGAGAAATCCTCACCCTTGCGGCCGATTACCCAACGACAACAAGAAACACATCGTCAACATGCCGAGGTAGAAATAGTTCAAGATGATATTGAGATAATGAATTGCCTTAGGTCCGAGCTGCTCCATCGAATTCGTCAAAATGACAAACGCAATGTAATAATTACCCTATCCAAAATTACACTCTTCAGTATCAGAGTAGAAGGGATGGAAGGAGGAGAATGAAAACGCACCAAAGCAAACCACGAAAATAGCAAATTAAACGTCTGATAGAACAACTCGACATGGATCCAAGCCTTTCGCGCAAACGAATGCGAACTTCGGTAGATGTAGTTGAACTTGACGGTCGAATGTATAGCTATCACCCCACACGTCAACCCCGTATACACTATAATGCCTGGACTAGAACTCACCAGCAAAGAAACTGCCGTTCAGCCATCTCCTGCGTTGACTAACCAGCTCGGGAACCTGGTCCGGTACGTCCGTAACAGCGTACGCGCTCTTGACGTAATGCAAGATCCAGGAACCACCGAGTTTGGAGACCAGTTCCCAGCAGAGGATCTATCGACACCATCAACCTAACGAGATTATGCGAGGAGAATGGGGAGGACTTACACGATCTTCGGCGAGATACATATTCGCCGTAAAAATATCCGCACCAGCACCATGCATCTTCTCGCCCAAAAAGTACTTTTGAAGCGGTCCTTCACCCGTCGAATCATTCTGCAACGCAATATACCTATCCCCTTCTCATCAACCTCCACGCCTCACCCACTCCAAAAACCTCACTCACCGATACGCACTAAACGCACCCGGCAAAACCGTAATATACCCAAACACACTCTCCAAAGGTTTATCCAAAATATTCGACATTTTATACTCGAAATTCTGAGCCGCCACCAGAGGGTTTAACAGGTTCTTGCCCCATGGTCCTTTATCGGCGACGATTTCGCCACAGGCGCCGCCGACGTTCGAGTTGATGTCAAACGCTTTCCAGAGGTGGTAGATGCTTGTTGGGCCCGGTCGGGTTCCGACGTCGAGGAGGACGCAGACGTTGGGTTCGAGGACGCGGCCGAATGCGTTGAAGAACCATCTATAGGTTCGATGTTTAATGCTATAAATTTGGTTATAAGAGTAAGATAGACGTACCGGTGACTATTGATCTTCTTTTGGTTCTTCTCCTTCAGACAGAAGATAATCTGGCACGGTACGATGCCGCGCTCGGCACCTTCGATTCTCATCGACGGCGTTACCGAGACTATTCACAAAATTAGTCCCCAATGAACCGTTATGACAAAATCAGAGACATACTTTGGGTTGTGTACTCGTAGATATGCGCCGTCACAGGTTTCTTATCGACCACGTTCTTCGCGACACCGTCCTGATAGACGCCCATAGCAGCAATCGTACTCAACGTACGCGAATTGATCTTCAAACGTCCGTCAGATACGACGCATACTACGACCTATACAAATCCAGAAAGAATCAGTCTCAGATAAACTCTCCGTTCATACGGCATCTGAGAATTGGCGTGAATCTGAGTTGCACACCTTTTTCCAACCCTCCTTTGACCACGTTTTACTCCGCTCTCGCGTGCACAGGTGTTTGATGTTCTGCATGACGCCATGCATCGTGCGCGTGAATAGCTCTTCGTCTTCATTGTACATTGTCATGACGATGAACAGTTCCGTTCGCCTTGGCGGGTCGTAGAGGCGTTGACGCAGTGTATAGTTTTCTTCCTAGGAATACGATAATATGATTTAGCCGTTTAAATAGTTAAAGAGGTGGAATGATTTTTACCATAAAGTCATTCGGATCGCACGTCGCAGCCGTATACCTCATATGCGTAAACTCCCGATCGTTCTTGATAGCACACATGTCCAGCAGTTTACTCGGCACGGCATTATCGAACACCAAGTTCCCGTGATACAGCCTAAGCACTCATCATCAGCCCTTTCGATCTACAAAAAAAATTACGGATAGTTTGACTTACGGAATCTTCTTGATGGTCTTGTACCGCCTCGGTTGCCGCTGCGGAATCGCTCCGTAGTGGATGTTGTCCTCATGCTCAGCCTCATGCGCGTCGTCCTCCATCCCAGGGATCGTCATCGGTCGGTTCAGCAGCGGAGTCGCTCCGTGGTCGTGGTCCTCCATCTCGCGTCCGACGTCGACGTATCCATCGTCGTGTAGCTGTACGCTCGTCATAGACGGTCCCGGCGCAGGTCCCGCATTCTGACCATATCCCCCTGCTCCGCCGCCTCCAGTCTGACTAGGGTACGGATATCCCGTATGCTCCTCCTGGATCGGATATGTCGAAGGCGTGCCCGCGTTCGTTCCCGTATACGGATCGGAATACGAGTGAGGAAGCGAGTACGCTGCGCTCGGCGGTCGGTCGAACGGATTCGGCGTCGGAGACGTATACGACTGTGGATGAGGCGTGTGGCTCTGCGGAGGAGGTGGATAGGACGGGTACTGCTGCTGGGGAGGTAGAGGCGGCGGTGCAGGCGGATACGGGTTCGGAGTTCCTGATGGCGCGTACGGGTTTGACGTCGTTGAGGGCAGGTATGGGTTAGGAGTGGACGAGGGCGGTGGGCCGGGGTTGTTAAACTGGTTGTAGTGATAGAGGTCCGAAGGGGGTGGGGGAGACAACGGATGTCCGTAGCGTTCATCCTATGTAATATCGTTAGCGCGTATTCCAGCGAGATGAAATCAAAGATATAACTTACATCGGGGTAGCGCGACATTGTCGAGGGTGTGGTCAGCGTCGCGGTGGTGGACTCTTTATGGATCCAGGGCGGGCTGTGCTGAGTATATTCCCTGAACAAGATTAGCTAAGCGATCACCCTGTCTTGGGTGAGCTTGAATGCCGGAGGCGCTGTCGCTAGTTCTGTGCTGCTCTCGGTCAAAGATGCTGCTCGAGTGCACCGCTCACGGTGCTGCGCGGTGGCTTTGTTTATCTATCCTAGATCTCGTGCAGTACCGCTATCACGTTACAGCGTTCGTGGCGCTAAAATACACTGTTCCTGAACAAATACTGCCTTGTATGCGCGAGTATCCCCTGAGCAATCTCTACCCTGCTCCGTACTGAGAGGATCAAGAGAGAGCCAACCAGAGTTCGTCCTAGTATTCGTACTCTGTTAAGATCATTATTCATATCCTGGTAACCTCCGGTCGTAAGACGCCGTTCTGCTGGGACACTCCTTGAACAAAATCAACCCGCGACTTATACGAACGACAACCTAGTGCGATAGCCACAATCAAAGAGCTAGTGTTATCAAGGGCAATTGATCCGTCCACTATCCTCTTGGGGTGACCTTGGTTGGACGGCGTAAGCTGGAACACAGTATACCATACTCTCCTAGCCTAAAGTAGAGCTCTCAAACTGGCTGTCTAGCTTAGCACCAGGCGCAGGCCAATAAGAAAACAAATATTAGAAGAAGAAATTTAGTTCAGATAGCTGATCGAATGAAACACAAGTCACTTGAGGACTTATAGTGCTCCCGCCGCCCGGTTATCCAAAGCAGTACAGCCATCATACAACCTATTTTCTGGGTGGTAATCCTAGCCTAGCCGCACAAAAATTACCATAGGCAGGCTACTTTTACCTGGAGTGCAACACGAAAGTCGCGCTATGGCTATATTCCCGCTGATATTTGCCAAAATTGGCAAGCCGTTCCGTTATGAGCGATAGGAGTTACAACGGCATCGTGACCAGCGCCAAACATGTTGAACTCGCTACTGTCTTATGCAATATTCTTCACTCTTTTATCGATCCTTTTCCCATGCATATGGTCTATCTCCCCCGCCAAACTTGCGACTCAGCTGCCCGCAAATGTATATTGCGTACACTGATGACAGAAATTGAGCTTTGTATTGTTCCGCCCCACGCGGGTGTCGGGGGTCGTCGATCAACGCACATCGCGAAAACGTCCTGAGTCTCGAAAGCACTCAATAGGACGCTTCAGTCAGTTCAGATTTTTCAGGCAAACCCGCCTCTCCATAGTCCTATCGAGTACTCAATAGTGGCGGCCCGCCGCAACATAAACAAGTAAAAATGGAGGGCATATTGAAAAAACACCGTTATTTTTTTGTCCCAGTCGCACCATTCGACTCTAAGACCCAAAATTTCCTCAGGGGATGATGGCAGCACAGTGTTCTGACCCAAGGGGCGGCGAAAATGATACATGCGTAGGGACGTTTTGAACGAGTCACGTGACCATATGCTCCCTAGATCTTCCATTCATTCTCTCTTGTTACCTGTTTCTTTTGACAGCCTGGATGTGTCAAAATTCAACATTTTGCCCTCTACGGTTCCCCTTTCAACATCCTTCACCCCTTTCGTGAGCTTCGAGTGTCCACTTTGCTAACAAGAATAATGGAATTTCACAAGAAAAGACTGAAATTTCTATATGTTGAATTTTGACACGTTGGCTTTGTGCAGAGTTTGGGTTGATGCCAAAGTGCTGTTGAGTACTCAATAGGACTATGAGGGGCAGGTTTGTCTGAATAGTATGAACCGACTGAAGCGCCCTATTGAGTGCTTTCGAGACTCAGGACGTTTTCACGATGGCAAGCCATGTGACCAAGCGGAGAGTAGAGGCGCCGGGTCTCGCCGACCTTAGAACAGATCCCTACAAGCAATAAGAAGAAATGTTGTGAAATCTAAGTATCTAGTTAACCTCACTATAATTTGAGAAAAGAACAAAACAGTTGACGCCTTAGTGTCGTGACCTCGGTCACTGTCTCTTTCTGTGGTCTCCTTAAGTAGTGGCTACGTCGTTTGTGGTGTCAAAAGTCGTGTTTT
>WSTH01000265.1:0-30396 GCA_019616345.1 Ceratobasidium sp. 395
TCAGTTCGTTTTGACTAAGCAGCGTGTTAGACTTGGGCTATTGACGCCGAGTCAAGTGACTTAGTCCTGTTTAAATTCCTCGAAAAGTGTTCTGAAGCCGGTTCAGACAAATGTGCATTTGCTACGAGCGGAGCATCCGACAAACCGACAGCGGCAGACTTAGGGAGAAAAATCAATACTATGATAATTGTAAGATTTTCCGTTGACCTGTCGAACGAAAAACCATGCTTACATTCCGGGCTGGATAGAACGCCTATGATCATAGGTTTAAAATGGGTGATAAAGCGACTTTTGGATCAGCACATATTCGGGGTAATCTTTCCCTGATTGTTCTGCTTTAATATTAGTAACACTTATCCGCATAGATGCGCTGTTCAGAGGAATGTATACACCGAAGCGGTGGCGCGCACTAGCCAGGGACCTCGAGGCTTGCTGGAAATCCTTTAACGGATCGAGCACTCCACCAGAGCAAGGATGTTATGCCCTAATATTTAATCCTTCAGCGCAAGCCAATTCAATCAACTGGAGCAAACCGCCCGCGTATGGTCTTCAAGCTGTCACTTGCGCTGATGCCGTCGACGCAGGAGGCGTAGAAACGCGAGACGTGTTTAAAATGATGGTCGATGTGACAAACGAAACAAGTCCTTTATGTGAGTTTTCCGTTATCTTTCTGTTGGTACCGTCGCTGAACCGATTGCACAGTTGGACCCTGCTGGGGAGCGGTAAGTAATGCTGCCGAGGCAAGCTCAAGGCAAGACTGATTGGTCGGTTTTTATCTTAGGCTGGATTTTATTGTCACAAGTGGCCTGTTCGCGCCGTGGAGCGGTATACAGGTCCATGGGATAACACGTTGAAGAACAAAATTATTGTTATAGGTGCGGTTCGCTCTTAGCTCGCTCAAAACCGATTTAAGACTCATCACTGCAAAGGAAACGAGTTTGATCCGATTACACCGTTTAGATCTGCCGAAAGCGTGGCAGCCGCGCTCGGTGATTCGGCGGTACTGGTTCAACAAAAGGACTACGGGCATACGTCGTTGGCGATGCACTCAAATTGGTGAGTCGCCCGTTTGGTTCAGGCCGATGGGGCCGGTAATAAGCGATCTTGGTGTAGTACTTTCAACATACTTCACGATTATTTCTTGAACGGCGAGCTTCCGTCATCTAAACAGTCCTGCGGAGTGAGTATATGTGCTAATACTTTTAAAATGAGGCATTGACTAGGAATCACAGACCAACCAACCTATATTCGAGGATGAACCCGAAGGCACATTCGCACGCCCCGTTAAACTTTCGCCAAGTCTTGGAAAGCGTGCTATTGACGCCTTATTGAAGCCATTCAAGGCACCGCTTGCGCCTGTGTTCACTTCCTCCCTTTTGCTTGTTTTGTTTGTTTTGCTCCGGGCAACCTCTCGAGCGGGGAAGAACAAGCGCACCGTGGCTGGCGTGTGGAAGGAAACGCTAGCAAAAGTCTGAGAGCATGTTCATACCGGATATTGTTTTTTTTTTCTCTTTCTTAGTTGTCCATATTGAAATGGCCTAGGGCTATTAGAAATCGTGCTGCTGAGTGACAAGCCTCTATTAAGTCTCGTCCCCCTTAGAATCGTGTTTGGCTCCTTGGAGAGGCTTGTTGCTAGCAAGCCGATGGAAATAAGCAACAACTACCATCTGAGTCCTAATTAAAAATGGTTAGCTTTCATCCAGCTCCCTCGCACGGGATGATGCACCCCAAAATTTATTCAATTCAAGTAGATTCTTACACTAGCACTGCCTAGGATTACATCGGAATCGGAACTATTTGTACTCAAATTCATCATTCTGCAGCTTCAAGCTCGGAACGACCTGGCCAATTTGTGGGTTTCTCGTCAACCAGCAGCTGAGGTTTTCATTCGTCCTTGAGTTTTTGGATAAGGTCGATGTTCTCAGGAGGGCGTTTCCTAGGAGTACCCTTTTTCCAGGTGGGACCCGGAGGAATGGACGATTGCTGCCCCTGAAGCAACTGTGATAGTTGCAGAACGCCTCGTTCAGCGCTCTCCAGCGCGCCTGTGACCTGTGTCAAGGGAAACCCAAACTCACCCATGGGTAGTACTGAAGGTCTCGCCAATAAAGTGCATCTAACCTCGAGCAGCGGACCAGGTGAGGCTAGAATAGACCCGACTGAATTGGCCTGGCTGAAAGTCTTGGGATTGATGGGCGGGCATCTGTGCAACACTGCGCGCCTCAGCCTCAGAGTGGACATCGTCCGAAGGGGCAGCGGACAAATCCGGCGCACGGCGCTGTGAAGCTCTAAACATAGTAGAAATAAAATTCAACTAGTATGCGTAGCTCGTTCAGTTCTGAAAAAAAATATATTATACAGTAGTCGCGGCACGCGCGGGGCTCATGTCCTATGAACTAGGGGTGGCCAAATACTGATCCATATCAGATATCATCACGGAATACGAATCCAATACCGATTTATTCCGAACTAAATCCCGAGCTCCACGGCTTGATATGACCTAATATAATACGTTTCTAACTTGATACAATACAGCATGATACGATACCTCAGCTACCAATGAATCTCATTGGTTTTTTGTCTATCTAAGCACGACGCTATGACCTTCGTGCCAAGCACATTGCAGTATCCATAGTCTGGAGTGTCTGTGATGTGTGCTGGAGTCCGTACGGTCGTTTCATGGACGTTGCTGATAATACAATATGATATGCCGTAATACAATACTGGATTAATACGGGCTGATACTGTTATCAAGATCCGTAGGTCCGTATTAAGATAAGCCCCACGGGATTTGATAATATCGTATTCGTATTTGGCCACCCCTACTATGAACCGAACAACTCGGCGTTAGCGTACAAAGGCGAAGCTAAGCCGAGGATTTGCGCATAAGCGCCAAGCACTAGATACGGAAACACAGCCACATCGGAAACACATATAAATGTATAACATAACTATGCTACAACACGAAAAGCTCAAAAGCGCCTCAAAATTTACGAAGGGCTAGGTGTGTACGGTAAAAGATGACATAAAGATCCTAACCTGCTGAGAGGAGGTTATAACTTCAGTCGAATGCATGCATGTCTTCGAATAAGGCTACAGGCTCCTCGAAAGGGAAGTTGTGAACACAAGCAAGATCTTCGAGCATGATGTGTTTGAGACGCCCACATGCTGCGCGGTAGCATTCACGATACTTCGGTCAAGTGCCATTTCCTCTGATTTATATACTTCGTTCCTCATACGCGTAACGCTGGGTGGATAGGGGTCACACGCGTTCAAGTACATCTCCCTACTCGGCCTATATCTCTCAGATTATTGTCCACTAACTCAACATTCATCCAGCTCCCTACAAAATAAGACGATGCGCTTCAAAGTTCATTCGATTCAACACATACTAACACTTGTACCGCTCGACCTATACCAGAGTGGGAACTACTTGAGCTTAAACTCCTCCGCCTGCAGTTTCAGGCTCAGGATAACCTGAGCTTTCGTGTGTTCCTCGTCAACAAGTAGATGAGGCTTCCAATCGTCCTTGAACTTCTCAATAAGGTCGACGTCCTCGGAAGGACCTTGCTGAGGACTCTTCCCCGAGGTGGGGGGCGGAGGAATTGCTGGTTGCCGCCCCTTAATTAACTGCAACATTTGCATAACCCCCCGTTCAGAGCTCTCAAGCGCGCCGGCTACCCATCTACAACCATTCAATATTTAATAATTCAACTTATCTGATCTGAGGATTCAAACTTACCCGTGGGTAGTACTGAACGTTTCACCAACAAAGTGCATCTGGCCTCGAGCAGCAGGTCGGGCGAAGCTGGAGTAAACCTTACTAAATTGGCCCGGTCCAAAAAGGCCAAATGCACCTTAAGATTTATGGGGAGTTAGTGGTGGGTGCTGAAGGGTGTTAGGAACGTGGTGCTAACCAGCTGAGTAGGGATTATGACTCCAGTCAAATGGGTACATGTCCTCAAATTCTAGGGCAATATCCTCTAGACGGACATCGTGAACATGGGCGAGATCTTCCAGCAATATCTGTTTGAGACGTTCGTATGCCGGAGAGCCCTTCTCCTGCATTAACGCGCCCATAACGAGCGAATCCTGGGCTGGGTAAACAAGAAATTTATGAGTGCAGATCGACGTAGAATATACGAACACTGATACGCACTCCAACAGTAGCTCACTATCAAAGCAGTCGACTCAAAATGCCCTTGGGATGGATACACAATCGTGCGAGCGAAACGATCCGTCGTGCTCTGACCACCCGTGGTTATGTCGACCTTCGGATCCTTCCACCATGCGGTCTTGAACTTCATCCCGACCTTGCTGGAGGGCGCGAGCTGGAGCTCACGCAGAGCCTGGCGCTGAGCAAAGTCGAGCTCGCAAGTGGAAATGTCAATCATACGGATGCATGGTGGTGGGATGGCGAATATGACATGTGAGTAGGTATCCTCTGAAGGCAGAGGCGTCGCCGGAAGTTGGAGTGGCTGGAGGCGCGATACCGTAAAATAAGGGTATCGTTTTATTATATCGTCAGAATAGGGCTCGGCTTTGTTCAGCTTGACAGCGGTGACTTGATAATCTTGCTTGATATTGACGCTAGGCGTATTGCGATCCAGCCAGGCTTTCATATTCTCAATAATGTTGCTCGAGCCGCCTCTACGTAAATAACAATATTAATGTTAAGTCAGTCTGCTAAAGTTGATGTTAAATTACGTACTCAACACAGTACCATTTCAAGTCTGTGGGTGAAGGCTGGTCATATTGGAAGGCGAGCTCTTCCATGATTGTCTCACTGGATACGCAAGGAATCAATAATTGTCGAGCGAGTTAAATACACCCCAAAATTCTCACTCACGTAAAAGCACGGTCGAACCACCCAGTTCCGAAAGTCAAACACTCAATCCAGTTGATTATGGTCTGTGGGTAATGCATTTTGGTGCTCAAATAACTTCGGGTTGAGTAGCTGTCGACCTCTTGGAAGATTTTTTCAAACTCTAAATCTTGTTGCTTTGGGTCTTCAATTGCGTGAGCATCCCTGAGACGGATAAGCCAAGGCTTGACGGCCGTGTACAAGAGATCAGACGGAGACTCCTTCACCCACGGACTAGGTAGGCTGCCGAAGACTTCGAAAGGATCGTCAAGCCATATCGAAGCATTTTCGAAATCTGATTTGCGTTTCCGAATGTTGTTGTACAACATGAAATTTTTGCCCTGGGAAATGGTGTACTCCTGGCGCGGAACTTGGAGTAACTCGAACAAATCGAAAGTTTTCCGCATTAGAGGTGTATCAGGGAAGCGCATCGCCCCCACATCCTATGTCAAGGTTTATGTTTATGAGAGTGGTGCGGATTCAGACTAGGTACTTACGAAATAGTCCCACTTGCTCGCTTCGTATTTCCCTTCGAACTTATGAGTATAAAGGCGACCCCCGATGCGTTTGTTAGCCTCGAGAACATCGACCTCGACCCCAATCGACTGTAGCATCATTGCAGCGTAGAGTCCAGCACAGCCCGCACCAACGATTGCGACACGAATCAGAGGTGTTGGTTCGGCTGTCGCAGGCGAAGGGCCAGCGAGATGTTGTTGCTCGTGAGCAACGCTGCGTCCACTTACACCAATAGGAGGAATGATGATCGTTTCCGGTCCAGATATATCGACACCAGCCTCAGTCTGGGCCTTCTCTACGGTTAGGGTAGCATAACGTTTGAAAATACTCGCGACGGCTTCGTGATCAAGAGATTCAGACATAGTACTATAGCAACTAGTGAATGGTGAACTGGTATGGTATGAACATGCCTCAAGAAGACTTGGTTTTATACCTCACGTTCCAATGCGAGAGATACAGCAACAAGCGCTCGGAGAGCAGATAGCCGGAGCGGAACACACTGTGCGAGCGCCCAGAAGTCAGGTGCACTAGTGGGACTTGCGTTGAAGGATATTGATTGAAGGTGGAGTTACACCGAAAGCGTATACCGGAGAGCTTACCTCCGAGTCTTAGGGGCCATTCCAACGTCAATCGGATATTCCTCGAGGGAGATTCCCCAACACAGGCCGCATTGTAATCGAGACTGAATACAGATTATGAGCGCCCAGGGCCAAATGACACAATATCATCTTGATAAAGTGCTACAGATATAGGTGCCTACGCCAGTATGCAGTCCTCGTGTTCACCCCCAAGTGATGTCGACGTCAAGTTGTACCACGATAGAAGTCAAGTGGAATTACAGCGGGATAGTATCAATTTGTCACATGAGACGTAGATCCGGGTCGCACCACAATTGCCAGACACATTTGCCTCCCGCTTGTTCGTGTTCGAACCAATTGGAGTTTTCCTCGATCTGCTCCATACACGCCCATGCTTCATATAAACTACTATGATGTCGGACTGTCTAGCAGTTTTAAACGATTCGTATTGAGTGGTACTAGGATTGCACGACTATTTTAGTTATAAACAAGTCAGGTTCGGTTAGCAAAGAGATATGCCCAGCTCAGATCTTGGGTTGGATGTAAAGGCAGCAGACCACGTGCCTGGCCGTGCTGTAGGTAAGTAAATACCGAGCTACTAAGCGCTTACCAGGCGCTTGGGAACAGCCAGGTAAATGCGTCGACACCCAACAGTATGAATAACCACAAACAGTAAATCGAGCGCTGGATTTACAGACACGATATTTCGGTGTGTAATATTTCATATACTCGACTAACCACCTAGGGACTCTGGGCTTGCTCAGAATAACAGCAGCGCTTCACCTCGGCACCACAACCGACCGATATGCAGAGATATACTGCGCATCATCCAGCTTAGCATGAACGCTCCTTTGCGGAGCACTACGAAGTAGGCCGCAAAATAGATCGTACTAGTTTCGCGGTTTGCCGAAGCAAGCATCCGTACAACCGAACATACCCGCCTACAACTCACAAAGGCGAAGTGCTGCATACTACGGTATGGTTTATACAGGATTCTAAGCCGTAAATATACAAACTGGCAGAGCGCGAGCCAAGCCGTCACCACAAGTGCCATGTGACATGGGCGCGGCGCCGCCACTGGCTGCTCCTTTCTTGATGTAATGACTAAACCGGCCCAGGTTTGAAGTTGTCTCGACCCCTTCATATTTGCAAATCGTCGTTAGCCTCCAACTCGTGCTGGTGTCTGGCCGCCTCTGGTAGATCGTACAGCTCGGTAGATGAGTATAAGTTGTAATACCTAAGCTTACTAGTTGTTTGAGTGTCAAATACTACACATTCTCTCAATGGAATATATGCACTTCAAATTTCATTTGACATTTAATTTCAATCTAGTCAGCCTTGAGACGACTTGTGTTCACATCAAGATGGGACGTCACGGTCTTGAAGGCCGAACTCATCTTTTTGCAGTTTCAAGCTCAAAAGGACCTGACCCAATGTGTAAGTCTCGTCAACCATAAATTCAGGCTTCCATTCGTCCTTAAACCTCTTGACCAGGTTAACGCCTTTGGTAGGTTCTTGACCTTTAGTAGGGGCACCCTTCTCTTCAGTGGGGGGTAAATAAACTACTTCCTCCGGCCCTTGCGCGGTCTCTAACAGCTGAAGAACCGCTCGATCTGCGCTTTCAATTGCACCAGCCACCCAACTGTGTCACAGGGCGATGAGTGTTTTAGCCCACCCAGCGAGATGGTTCAGCTTACCCGTGGATGGTACTAAATGTTTCGCCAATAAAGTGCATCTGACCTCTAGCGGCAGGACGAGTAAGGCTAGGGTAGACAGTCTTGAATTGACTTGGCCCAAAGAGACCAAAAGCACCTGGGGTCTTCGAGTTTAGGTATATATGCTAGGAGGTGGTGAACATATGCTCACCCATAGAAAAAGGATTATGCATCCAATCGAACGGGTACATGTCTTCAAATTGTTTTTCGAGCTCGTCCAAGGGATAGTCATGAACATAAGCGAGGTCGGCCAACATGACCTGTTTCAGGCGCTTGTAGGCCGGAGAATCTTTGCTCTGCATTAGGGCGCCGATGGCCGACGAATCTTGGGCTGAGGGGACGAGGTCGTTAAGCCTAGGGTTAGAGACTCTTAGGAAATTGATACGTACTCCAAGAATAGCTCGCGATCAAGGTAGTCGACGTAAAATTTCCATGAGATGGATACACGATTGTGCGAACAACACGATCCGTCGTACTTTGGCCGCCCTGGGTTATGCCGACCCTCGGATCTTTCCACCATGCGTTCTTGAACTTGATGCCGACCTTGCTAGAGGGCGCGAGCTGAAGCTCCCGTAGAGCCTGACGCTGAGCAAAATCGAGTTCGCAAGTGGAGATGTCGATCATGCGAATGCATGGAGGAGGGATAGCGAATATGACGTGCGAGTATATGCCCTCGGAGGGTAGCGGCGTGAGTGTATGTTGAGGTTTGTGGAGGTACGAGACGGTAAAATACGGGTAGCGTTTTATGAGATCGTCAGAGTACGGCTCTGCCTCGTTCAACTTGACGGTGGTAACTTGATGATTTTTCTTAATGTCGACGGAAGGCCCATGTGACGAAATCTGTTTTTCCATATGCTTGATGATAGTCTTGGATCCTCCCCTAGTAGAAACAGTTTAGCGGAACTTCAATTGCGAGACTTCAGGTCGAATACGCACTCGACGCAGTACCAATCTAGCTTCGTGGGTGTTGGTTTGTCGTACTGGAAAGCCATGTGTTCCATAACCGTCTCTCTATAGTATCATTACCGATGTTTATCAGTTTAGGGCCCAGCACAAATGAAGCATCAACCTACACACAAGCGCGGTCGAACCACGCAGTTCCAACAGTCATCGTCTCGATCCAATTGATGATTTCAGGCGGGTATCCCATTTTGATCCTGAGATAGCTTCGGGTTGAATAGCAATCGATTTCGTCGAGGATCTTTTTTAGCTCCCTCTCTCGTTCGTCTGTATCCCCGATATTTTGCGCGTGCACTAGCCGGTCAACGTAAGGCTGGATTGCGTCGTGCAGGAGAGTGGATGGATTCTTCTCGACCCATGGTTTCGGCAGGGTCCCGAATATTTTGAACGGATCGTCCAGCCAGGCCGAGGCACTTGCCAGCTCTGATTTGCGTTTCCGGATATCGTTATATACCATAAAGTTTTCGTCTCGAGAGATACTATACTTCATGAGAGGTATACCGAGCTTGCGGAACAAATCAAACGTCCTCTGCATGAGAGGCGTATCGGGGAACCGCATTGCTCCCACATCCTGATTTAACATTAGGAACCAGAATAGCCCCACAGCATTTAAGACTTACGAAATAGTCCCATTTACTTCCTTCGAATTCATGGGTGTAAAGGCGACCTCCCGCACGGTTGCTCGCTTCGAAAACGTCGACTTTGATAAAATCATATTGCAAGAGCGACGCGGCGTGTAGTCCAGAACAACCCGCGCCGATAATCGCCACCCGTGTAGGAGGAGTAGGTTCTATTTTCACGGCGGGTACGGAGCCAGAGTACGTCTGTTGCTGGAGTACGGCGTCACGGCCGATGGGCGGGATTACAACAATTGTGTCAGACCCGGGCAGGTCAACGCCAGCATCGTTCTGAAACTTTTCTACAGCCAGCTTAGCATAGCTTTTGAAAATACCCGCGACGATTTCGGGAGAGATTTCGTTGGGTTCTGTCATAGTGTTCAAGTAGACGACAAGTTGAGGTCAAGTGTGATACTGATAACGATGTAGCAAGCCTCCTTTTTATACTTCATCCTTGGGTCGTAAGTGACGTAGTGAGCGCTCGGAGGACAGGTAACCGGCAGATTTTGCGTGGTGCTGCAGCCGAAAAGATAGACAATGAACGCATAATGCGATGTGGGAGCGCTCAAGAACCAGATACTCCATAGGCGGGTGCAGGTCTTTTGGGCAAAGTATCTGATGACTGTCAGATATAATATTGCTGAAGAAGACCCAGTAAGATTTGCAGTCGTTCGGAACAGACTGTAGATCCCAAACGTTACCAAGTTTACTGCGCGACGGAAGTACCAACGACCTGGGATCATGGTTCAGATCAGGAGGATCATAGATCACGTGGCGCAGGTACCTATACAGTATCACTTAATTCAGAGTTCATTCATGGCTGTGGGTTGAGAAAACGCGTGAGTGGCAAGAAATGGGTCCGTGATGGTACAGGTGGTGGCAGTAGTGCACGACTTTTCGTCGATTTTCAACCACAACGTTTACCCTAATCGGTTCCCGTCTTGCTTCCAAGACGACTGGGTGAATTTCTTTCAGTGATGCGGTGCGCAATCTTTGATCTATCTTCTACAGCGTCATTCCTCACTTCACTTATCTTTGCACGAGGGTTAGCGTTGGGCAACTCTCGATGACTTAGCCTACAGCTAGCTGAGCCTGACGTTGGAAAGCAGTGTAGTCCTGCATAGTACCACAAGGCGCGCTTTAATCGGCTGATCGATCTATCAAGACAATATCAAGACCACTTTCAGCAACAAGTAATGCATAAAACAGTCCACCAGGCTGATCGACTAATAAAACACAGTTATAACAGAAGAAAATAACAAGCAGAAATAAGCTAAGGACATCATGACGGGTCGTATCGTAATGGCTTCAAATTAAAAAGTCCCCGTGTCACTCATGCGCAAATCTCAACGCCCCACGCGAAATGATTTCGTGTACTACGCAAGTCACTGATCACACCACACAAACTCCCCAAGTCCACCACGCGCGCGAATCTCATCGCACATCACGCACACCGCGCAAACCACCCTACCCTTACAAACCTCGAGCTCATACTCGTCCCCACAACACGCGGCTTCGGCGTCCCCCCCCCCCCCCCGTTCCTTTGTCACTCCGGTCATTCTCATACCATGGTATGGGACCTAGCCTCCTAGGACTATCCATGCCAGTCTTGTATCTTGAGGCCACCATTGAATCTTGAAGATTATCATACACACTGTCAAGTTTTCTCACCGTTGAAAGCAACTGCTCCATCCCGAAAGCCTCGAGATAGAAAAATACTGCTGGGCACGGCTTCGGCTCAAGGCATACGCAGGCTGATCGAATAGGCTCAGTAGATTACCGTTGTTGTATGAGCATATACTCAGCAAAATCGTTCTAGACGTCCTGGAGCACTCCAGGTGTTCTGAATTTGGGGACAAATCCGGAGACTCTGGTCCAGCCGAAGGTGGTTTGCTGACGCGCCGCTAGTGCTTGTTCTCCCTTCGGAGGTTCTCGGTTCTAAGCCCAAGTGTTTTTCTTTTCTTGGCATATACGTGTCTTTGGTTCTTTGTCGTTCGCAATTTAGTATCGATTATGCGTTCAGTAGGACTTCAAGCAAGCAAGGTGTGTCGCCTGGTCGCGGGCACTTATCAATGGTAAATACATCGGCTAAAATGATACCCCCTCTGGCATCCAGGCTCTTCAAAACTCGTCGCATGTGCAGCGTCTGACAGGGGTCACACTCGTACGATAGCTAAGGAAGTTCATGTCATGATCTCAGGGGAGACTCCGGGTCGGTAACTCTGCGTCCGCACAGGCGCCTGTACCTATCCTGCACAAACAACCTGTCAACTAGCGGTTGTATAAATATATATACCCCCAGAGACCCACAATCACTGCTTTGAAGTCTTTACCACTATGCGACCTTTTCTTCTCCTAGCTGTGTCACTCTCCCTGGTAGTAGCCTCTAATCAGCTTGCCCCTCCGATCGAAGAACGCATCAATTGGAAGCCATGCCGTGGCGAAGATGGCAAGGACCCCAATATACAATGTGGCAGGTTTAAGATCCCGCTTGATTACACGTCCGACAAAAATCTGGACTTTAAAATGCAAGAGCCCTCCCTGGCTGTGGCGCGATATCCAGCCACGCGCGAGCCAAAACTCGGAACCTTGTTCCTCGGCCCCGGAGGGCCTGGTATGTGTTCTTCGGACAGGCTTTGGAGGTGAACAGAAGACTGACAACTGTGGGTAGGGCAAAGTGGTATCGATACTTTGATTTTGAGCGATGACGCAAGAAAAATAATGGACATCGTTGGAGGGCAGTATGACCTTGTCAGTAAGTGTCATACCAACTCCCTTAGATGCCAGACAGGACTTTCGCGGCTTTCTACACAGGCTGGGACCCGCGCGGCTCAGATTTTGAAGCACCAAGTGACCGGGAAATCCAAAATACGCGTCCGAGAGCCGACTGCTTCGACAGTGCTTCGGAGGAAAATAAATTTTGGGAGAACACAGTCCCACGTTGGGGGCTGGAAACCCGTGGAATATCTCCAAATGGCACAGATCTCGACGCCATTTATGATCAGGTCGAGCCAGTCGATAAACTGCTGGGACAGTTAGGTGAACGGTGCCTCCAAAAAAGCGATGATAACCTGAGGTACATGGGAACGGCTGCGACTGTGCGAGATTTAGTCTCCTTGCACGACTATTTGGTGGGTGACGATAAAGACATCAACTTTTGGGGTTTCTCGTAAGTCTGAATAGCTATAACGATTTTACGTGTTCTATGACAGTGGGATAGGTATGGGACTACGATTGGAATATACCTGGTTAACAGTGAGTTCTTGCCGATTAGTTATAGTTTCACTACTAATGCTGAAGTATAGTGTTTAAGGAGCGTGTTGGCCGTATTGTCCTGGACGGTGTCGTGGATCCCAAATTCTATGCCAATGAACCAGCTCACAAGGTAGATAATCTGTCCAATAGTTCTATTCGACTAATTTTGGCTGGTTCGTCAGACTTGGGCCATGAGTATTGGATCAAGTGACCAAGTCCTGTCCGGGTTTCTCGACATGTGCTCCAAAGCTGGTCCAGCATGCGCGTTTGCCTCGAGTGGGTCAACGCGATGGAGTTTGGAAAGGAAAATCAACGATCTGATAATTGTAGGCACTTTATTGGTCTATTTGGATAACAAGCAATGCTAACACTGGGTGTTGTCAGCGCGCCTACGATTATAAAGTTGAGATGGGCGAAGAGGCAACATTTGGATCGGCACAAATCCGAAGTAACACTGTCTCCCTCGTTCCTCAACACTGATAACATCTATACATGTAGATGCATTGTTCAAGGGAATGTATAGACCAAAAGCCTGGCCTGCACTAGCCAAGCACCTCCAAAATTGCTGGATATCTTTAAACGGACTCGGGACTACCCTACCAATAGAAGCGTGCCATCGCAAGTGGATTAATGGGTTTTCGGCGCAAACTGATTTACATGATAACAAACCGCCCGCGTATGGTTTTCAAGCTGTCACTTGCGCTGATGCTGTTGATGCAGGGGACGTGACAACGCGAGACGTATTTGATATGATGGTCGATGCAACAAAAAACGCGAGTCCTTTGTGTGAGATCGTCCGTTTTTTTTTCGTTGGTACCGTCGCTGAACCGGCTGCATAGTTGGACCTCGTTGGGGAGCGGTAAGTGATGCTACCAAGGCAAGCTCAATGCAAGACTGGCTAATCGGCTTTTGTTTTAGGCTGGCTTTTATTGTCACAAGTGGCCTGTTCGCGCCGTGGAACGGTACACAGGTCCGTGGGATAGCGTACTGAAGAACCAAATTATTGTTATTGGTGCGCTTAACCTTTAGCTCGCTCAAAGTTGATCTATGACTCATGAACTGCGAAGGAAACGAGTTTGATCCAATCACACCGCTGAGATCTGCTGAAAGCGTAGCAGCGGCACTAGGTGATTCGGCAGTGCTGGTTACGCAAAAGGGCTACGGACATATGTCGTTGGCTATGCATTCAGATTGGTGAGTCATGCTTCTGATTCAGTATACAGGTACTAGTGATAGTTAATTCTGGTGTAGTACTTTTAACATACTTCATGATTACTTTTTGAACGGCAAGCTTCCGTTGCGCAAACAATTATGTGAAGTGAGTATATGCGCTAATTTTTTACCCCAAAACTGAGGTGTTAACCGGAAATAATAGACCAACCAACCCATATTCGAGGACCAACTCGAAAGTAGACCCGCACCCCTCACTGGACTCTCGCTCAGCCTTGGAAAGGGCGCTGTTGAAGTCTTGTTAAAACTATGCAAGGCTCCACTTACACCTGTGTTCATCTCCTGCCTTTTGCTTGTTATGTTTCTTTTGTTTTGGGCAGCCGTTCGAGCAGGGAGGAACCGGTACATTACGGCTGGCATGTGGAAAGAAACGCTAGCAAAGGCTTGAGAGTATGTTCGCGCCAGTCTCTATCATTTTTTTCTCCTCTGATTTATCGAGTCTAGCTGTTACAGATGTTACAAACTACAACGTATACTGGAGAGCTTACTTCTTAAGGGACTATTTAAACGTTAATTAGATAGCTTTTGAGAGATTCTTCAGCGCATGCTGCGTCATGATAGATATAGATGTCTGTGTCAGTATGCAGTCCTAAGTCGTGTTCGCCTTCAGGGGATGTCAATCTTAACATATATGAGGGAGCACATGCGGTATAGCCTGCGGATCTGCAGGTGAACTTCTGAGCAGGGGGGAAGCCAGTGCGACGCGCCGGGTCATGTGGCATGCGTGGCGACGCGTTCGGTTGCGCTTTGACCACGACCACCGTGTCAGCGCCCGACGTCGCGCGTCGCCTTTTCTTTCCACCCCCCATCCCCTTTGGCACGCCCGGTTGGCTTTCTTAGGCGAGCCCTTCCGACCCACGAGTCGCACTCACGGTTTGGGAGATGCGGCCATGCTCGCGCCGCCTCTGGCGGCGCTTGCATCTCCCAACCTTGCCAGCGACTAAGCCGGCCAGCGGGGTGTGCCACACGATGTACGAGGCGCAAGTAACGGCCCGGCTCAGTTAGAAATCAGATACCAAAACCATGAGAGGCAATATGAGTATGTCACCGGGTACATGGATCCGATCCGCGTCGGAGGCGTTGGATGCGTTCGACTCCTACTGGCTCGTCTGGACTGACCGGGTTGTCTCCTGGACACACTGGTATCACGTTGCTTGTACGAAGTGTATGCATAACAGATCTGTAGTTATGACTTATTCATCTCAAGAGGTTACAGGGTTGTACACTTAGTCTAGCTATACACAATCAGCTATAGTTAGCAAAGAAACTACAAGTGAGATGAAGAGCCTCGAAGCAGGTCGTACATCACGTGTTGGATGTGGTCCTGCGTAGCACCAGACTGCAAGGCTGGTCCAGTTATTAGTACTCTCGGCAAGCCTTTGCACGCCTTGAATTTGACGAAATACCTGGATTCTCGATATCTTGCGCTAGTACTCATGACACGCACAATGATACATCACCTTGGGCTTCGCTCTAAGCCTATAGTCATATCTTGGGGGCGTTGCCTCAAATGTACTCGAGTACAGCTACGTCTCAGCAATATAAGATTTATGGAATATCTGTCTTAACACAACAGATACTCTATGTTAGCTTGGTCTCTTAGCTCGAGCTATCAAGCTTGTATGTGAGGTACAGATCAATAGCCTGGTATTGTCCGCTCCTACAGAGCTCTTATATACATAAGACTACTCAACATACGAAAACATATAACATGTGTTGTAGCACGTATTAATATACAAAACAAGCAATAAGACACGACAAAGGTATGTGTCATACACTTCTGAGTCAGTCGATTCGAGTCATACACCGTAGCAAGATCCATTCAGCCTCGCTAGCATATTGCGAGGGCTTGTCAATCAGCGCTTATCGTCTTGTGTAGTGTTTTGAGCTAAGTTTTGCCTTATGTTTTGCGCGTTTCTTTTTCTCTCTCGTCTCTCGCATCACCTCTTAGTACCAGATGTCGATACATAAGGCTTAGCCTTCATTCGACAATAATTTACGAAGACAAGGAGAGCCCCAGCACTTAAATTCCAAACGCCACACATCCAGTAATTATCTCATAGTGCTACTATAGGTAGAGTGTATACATTTTTCATTCGGCATATAATGTAGATACAAATCAGTCTTGTGATGACGTGTAATCACCTCAAGCGGGGATGTTTTAGGGATTAAATTCGTTCTGCTGTAGTTTCACGCTTAGGAGGACCTGGTCTAGAGTGTAAGTCTCATCAACCATGAATTCAGGCTTCCATTTTTCCTTGAATCTCTGAACCGAGTTGTCCTTTTTTCGGCCTTTAGTGGGGACACCGCTCCCTGCACCGGGAGGTGGAGGGATTAATTGCTCCTCCTCCTGCGCAGTCGCCAACATTTGGAAAACTGCTCGATCTGCGCTTTCAATTGCACCGGCCACCCAGCTATAACATTAGACAGTCAGTATTTTAGTCTAACCACCGAGATGACTCGCTTACCCATGGATGGTACTAAATGTTTCGCCAATGAAATACATCTGACCTTCAGCAGCAGGGCGTGTAAGGTTGGGGTAAACGGCCTTGAATTGATTTGGCCCGAAGAGACCAAAAGCACCTGGGGTGGTTGAGTTCGAGTATGTATGCTAGAAGACAATGCAGATACACTCACCCATAGAGAGGGGGTTATGCGTCCAATCGAACGGCCACATGCCATCATATTGTTTTTCGAGCTTTTCCAAGGGGTAGTTGTGAACAAAGGCGAGGTCAGCTAACATGACCTGTTTCAGACGCGCGTAGGCCGGAGAATTCTCGTCTTGCATCAGAGCGCCAATAGCTAACGAATCTTGGGCTAAAAAGGCGAACATCTTAACTATCAAGGTACGGAATCTGAGGGAACCGTTACGTACTCCAACAATAGCTTGCAATCAAAACGGTTGAACCGAAGTCTCCTTGAGATGGATACACGATTGTGCGAACTACGCGATCCGTCGTACTCTGGCCGCCCTGAGTTATGCCGACTTCCGGGTCTTTCCACCATGCAGTCTTGAACTTGATGCCGACCTTGCTGGAGGGCGCGAGCTGGAGCTCCCGTAGAGCCTGACGTTGAGCAAAGTCGAGCTCGCAAGTGGAGATGTCGATCATGCGAATGCATGGAGGAGGGATGGCGAATATGACGTGCGAGTATGCGTACTTGTAAGGTGAGATTTCAAATAAACCTTTTGATGGGTCGCTTGATTTGTGAAGGTACGAAACGGTAAAGTAAGGATAGAGCTCTGTAGGATTGTCAGAGTCGGGATTTGCCTTGTGCAGCTCGACAGCAGTAACTTGATGGTTGGTCATGATGTTAACAGGAAACGGGAGTTCCGCCATTGACTCTTCCATACGTCGGATAATAGTCTGAGACCCTCCTCTAGTAAATCTAATTTAGCAAGAGGTCGATTAGCTAGATACTAGAATAAACACGTACTCGACGCAGTACCAATCCAAGTCAGTGGGCGAGGGTTCGCCGTATCGAAAAGCGAGCTCCTCCAGAACAGTCTCGCTGTGGGTTGTCAAAATTCATCAGATCGGAGCCTAGCATAGATGAAACATCAACCCACCAAAAAGAACGGTCGAACCACCCGGTCCCAACAGTCATTGTCTCGATCCAGTTGATGATTTTGGGTGGATAATGCATCACGGCCAAGAGATAGCTCCGAGTCGAATGAGAATCGATCTCGTCGAGAATAATCTCTAGCACCCTCTCTCGTTCGTTCGTGTCTCCAATATTTTGGGCGACCACTAGCCGGTCAACGTAAGGCTGGACTGCGTCATGTAGGAGTGTGGACGGATCACTCCTAACCCATGGCTCTGGCAAGGCTCCAAAGATACGGAAGGGATCCTCCTGCCAGGCCGCGGCGCTTGCAAGCTGTGATTTGCGTTTGCGTTCGCCATTGTATACCATGAAATTTTTGCCGTCGGAGATACTATAGGGCTTATAGGTTATACCGAGGTTATCAAAAAGTTCGAACGTCCTTCGCATAAGAGGTGTATCAGGGAACCGCATAGCTCCCACATCCTGATCCAACGTCAACAACGATAATTGTCTTTACAGCATTTGTAAACTCACGAAATAGTCCCATTGACCCCCATTCATGAATTTATGGGTGTAAAGCCGGCCTCCAGTACGATCACTAGCTTCGAAAATGTCGACTTTGATCTCATTATCTTGCAAGAGCCTCGCGGCATGAAGCCCAGAACAACCCGCCCCAATGATTGCTACCCGCTTGATAGGAGCTGGTGCAGCCTTTGCACGTCCGGCTTCGGAGAACTTTAGTTGCTGAAGAGCGGAACTACCGCTTACAGCGATAGGAGGGATTGCAATCGTGTCAGACCCAGGCAGGTCGACGCCAACTTCCCTCCGAAATTTTTTGACAGACAGCTGAGCATAGCTTTTGAAAATTCCGAAAATAATTTCGCGGGGGATCTGTTCAGGATTTACCATAGTGTTCAAGTAGACGAGGAATTGAGATCAAGTGCGATGCGGTCAACGTCTCTAGCGAGCCTGCTTTTATACTCTGTCTTTTGGTTATAGCTGTCACAATGAGCGCTCGGAGGGCAGGCAGCCGGTAGCGGGAACGCAACCCGAGACCGGAAAAGCCGAAGAGATAGGTGGCCTGGGTCGAGCCCAGAACTTGCCCAGACACAGAGCGCTCGAGGATCAAGATAACCGGATAGGCGGATGTATGTCTTTACGGCAGAATATAGAACGACCGTCAGGTTGCTGTCAGTTACTGCCAGGCACAATGCTACGGTGGGAGATTCAAGGAGATATGCAGCCATTTATAATACACCCCAGATCTTAGACAATACCAAAGTTTTGCCAGTGCACGTAAATGTGTCAAAACTGCCATAGTTATCATCGTCAAGATAAGGAGGGTGTTTGGGCACGTGCAGACCAGAGCCAAGGTCCTGCACAGCACCACAAGACGCGCTTCGATCTGCTGATCAATATACTAAGACCATATCAAGACCATATCAAGCCCACTTTCAGCAACAAGTAATGCATAAAACAGTCCACCAGGCTGATCGACTAATAAAACACAGTTATAACACCGGAAAACAAAAGGCAGAAACAAAAGAAATATAATCCAAGGACATCATGACGGGTCGTATATCGTAATGGCTCCAAATTAAAAAAAAGGTCCCCACCAGGCATGCGCAAATCCCAACGTGTACCACGCGAATCCTTACATGCACCACGCAAATCACTACATGCACACGAACTCCCAGCGTGCCTCACACGAAATCACTTGATGCACCATGCGAATCCATACACACACCACGCGAACTCCCTCCGTGCACCACGTACACCACGTGAAAACCACCCTGCCCCTACATAGCCTGAGCAGCCAACCTCATACTCGTCCTCGTCCCCACAACACGCGGCTTTGGCGCCTTCTTCGTCCCTCGCTTCATCACAACAGCAGCAGCAACTTCCTTTTCCTTTGCGCGTTTCCTCGCTCGAGTTTGTACGGGCGAGATAGGGGGTCGCATGAACACTGGTCCAGGTGCAGTTTGAAGTTGAGGTTGAGGCTGAGGTTCAGGTTCAGGCTCGGGTTCGACGTCCATATCCGTATCGACCTCGGCATGAGAACAATCAAGAGACATATGTCCGACCGCACCGTCCAAACTCATACTATCCTCATCGTCGTCATCATCATCCGAGACGAGATCAATGACGTCTTCCTCCACTTCCTCTTTCTTCGCCTGCTCCTTCGCCTTCATCCGACCCTTAGAAAACAACAACCCTCGCGCAACATCACACGACTCGTCCTCCGTATCGTCCTTGGACTCGCCCGTCGTATTATCTGTATCGTCTCGCTCTTCGCTTAATCGACCTTTCTTCCTCGGATTTCCTTCGTCCCAGTAACTTCTTCGAGGAACGTCGCCTGGGCTTTTGATTGCGTTGACGTATCGCTTGGTAGGCGCCAACAATGATTGAGACGGTGTTAGCGACGTCAACGATTGAGACGGTGCCAGCAATGACTGCGACCGAGACGACCCTAACATCGATTGGGACTGGGACTGGGACGACCCCAGGAACGACCTAGATGGCGGGGGCGGCGGCGCCAACGACACCTGACTCGAAAACGCCGATAATCCCTCAACCACCTCATCTCTAAACCCACTCCCACCATCCCTCCCAACCGCTCTCGGAGAAACAGGCAACGTCACCGCCCTCTTCGGCTGCACAAACGGCCTTCCCAACCCCAACCCACTCCCGCTCCAATCGGGTCCAGGCACAGTCTGGAACCTCCTCCGAAACGGCGGGGAACGCGGTTGACCGAGATACCGGTCTACGAGTTGTCGGCAATCGAGTTTTTGGGAGGAAGAGGGTAAGTGTTGGAAAGAAGAGGTTGACGATGATGATGGTAAATGAGTCTGGGAAGACAAAGCCGAGCTCGCCTGGGAGGACCCGATCGTGCCCTGCGAGGAAAAGATCGAGTCGTGGGAAGACGACGCCTGGGACGATGGAGCGCTATTTCCCTGGGGTAGCTCCACCTGGGAAGATAACGCCGAGGGCGAAGACGACGACGAACGAGAGGAATCATCCGACGGCGGCAGCGAAGAATCGTCGGTGCCGGTGCCGGTGGTGGATGATGAACCAGGGACCGAAGACAGCCCGGAAGATAAATTAGACACCCCCACGCGACCAGACCCAGCTCCACCACCTAGACCACCAGCTTCTTCCGAAGTTCTAGCCTTGGACCCAACAACGGGCGATTGCCGGAACACCCCATCCAGCCTTGTCTGTCTCGGCGCCAACGGACTCGGCGCCGGACGCTTCAGACTCGTCCCACCTAACCGCCGTGGACTAGACATTCCCAATTGACACGGCGACGGTCGTCCGACTAGTTTCAGCTTGGTCGTCGAAGTATGGGTCTTGAGTGGTGATTTGATCGTTCCGGCTTTGAAGTGATGTGTATGTGTCCCGCTTCGTGGAAGGACGATGACGCATCGAGTTTGTTGACTAGACGGCGGACGGTCGTCCTCGGGCGGTGTGTTTTCTACTCCAGATTTGGATTTTCCTTTGGACTTGACGACGAGCTTCCCGTTCTTCCCCCCAGCCTTCCCAGGCGCCCCCAATCCTTTAACGACCCGTCCAATGTTCACCTCGTCCAACGTAGTCTGCGCCTCCCAATCCGCCGGCCGAGATTTCTTCCACTCGCCCAGTACTTGCGCCACCCACGTATCCGCATCTCCTTCCACATGGTAATCAATCACCCCGGTCCATTCTCCAGGCGGCGGCGCAGTCCGATTCACGAACAACACCGAGTGCGAGTGCGACGGATTATTGTTATTATTATTATTGTTCGGCAACGGTCTGGACGAATGAACGGCTTTGGCAAACGACTTGACGAGCCGACGCAAGCCGTGTACCTGTGAACGAGGTTCCAGAGATAAGGTTCAGTTGCCGTAAACAATCCATTCAAAGCAACGTGGGCTGCAAATCCCCAGTTTGCAAAAGTTCTGGGCTCACCTTGAGACTCGTGCCCATTACGATCAACAAATCGGGCTTCTTGCCCAAATCACTCGTCTGGACGGCGCCGATGTGGTCACCCAGCGGGTGCGGTTCGTCGTAGAGCACGATGGCCGGCCGAAGCGTGCCGCACTTGAGAGCGCGTGCGGCGCGGGCGGTTCGTGCGTCGGCTAAAAAGGGTAATGTAAATCAGAACGGGTTTAATTCGATTGAATCAGTTGGAATAATCAGCTGAGTCCTGATGGCGAGGACGATAAGAGTGAAAGGGGAGAAGTAAGGACATACATCGAGCGGTGCATTCTGGACAGTCTGGAGGAGTGCCCGTCCGGAATTGGTCAATGTGTTCAGACGTGCACGCAAACGACGCCGAACACAGTGTACACCGCACTCGGTGGATGTCTCCGTGCAGCTGTACGTTTTTCGGGCGGGGCGCTCCGGTCGTGCCCCCTCCCCCCGCTGGGTTCACATCGCCCGTGCGCAAGCCGGCACGTTCTTCCAGGCCATCGATGTTCTGGGTATAGCTGCGCAAGAGTTTACCCTTGGCGTCTAGCGTGGCGAGAAAATCGTGTACGGGCGCAGGGCGGGCGGAATCGATCTGGGTCTTGAGTTCGGCCATGAACGTATAAAAGACCGCCGAGGACGTCGGGTCGCGGAACAGCGCTGCGTCGAACAGGTCTCGTCCTTTGAGCACGGCATCTGGGTAGCGAGACTTGACGAGGTTGTACAGTCCGTCGCTCGAGCGAAAGTCCTGAGAAACGCAACATTGGGTTGTTCAGCTGGCAAGAAGAGAGTACTGAGATTATATGGTATATACCGGAATTCCGCTCGAACATGATATGCCAGCGCCCGTGACGACGACAATGCGTTTCGCCTTGGCAACGGCGAGGGCGATCGAGTTGAGCGTCTTGCGCGAGGAGGATTCGGCTGCCGTCGGCTTGGTCGACGCCAGATGCGCCAGCGGCACTGTTTGGGTCATCCCCGGCGGCGGACGACGTCGTTTAAATAGGATAAATACGTCGTGTGGGAGGATGATGGATGTAACGCCGAGCGAGATGAAGGGGGTAGGGATGCAAGTCGGCTTCTTCCTCTTTGCCGACAACAAACACGGTGTGATCTGCACACGTGACTTTCATTAGTTCCCCCGCGCGGCTTTTTTTGTCTAGGTCCAAGTGACGTATCCGCCACCTGGTCCACGCAGTGTTCGACGATTTACGTCAAACATCAGATATATTGCAGGAGTATCGTCGTCATCGTGTGTGTCGTTCGTGATGGAATGTATATGCGAGTGTGGCGGCGCAAAAACTCGCTCACACGACATAGGGGCTAATTGCATGTCTCGAAGAGGTAAACTCACAGCGCCTCCACTCTCACGCTGACTGGTGTCGGAGAAATCTCACTCACGATAGAGAAGATGCGTGGCACATTTGTATCTTCAGTCGCTCATGGCTTCAGCCAACTCTTTCAGCGCTAGGACGCCAATTGCGCGTTATCCATCCCATACCTACCTAGGACTAGGAAGCATATAAACGCTTAGAGTAGAGCTTACTTTCTCCCGTTTTATAAGAAGTGTTCTATATCCTTATGAGTCCCCTCACAGGACCCCTGCCTATTGTGGGTGAGGTCCGGAAAAAATTTCCCGATTTCCTTGACGTTGAGGCCCGGTCGGTTTCCCCAACTTTTGGCCCGGCCCGGTAAGTGCACAAAATTTCCGGCAGTTTTGGCCCGGGAAATTTCCCGACCTCGATTTTTTCTCAAAATCCCCTTTCTCCCTACTATTACTGCGTATATGCGCGTCGATTTTCCATATAATGTAAGCTCGTATATGTAACTGGTTTGGAATATATATTTTTGCTACATCTCGTGAAGCAAAAATGTCAAACCGCCTCTATTCATCATCTTGTCCAGGAGCTGTATTCCTGGTGCGGCACAGCGAGGTCTCCGCCACTGCTACAATCTTCTCCCTTTCCTCGCACACGTCCCCAAACCTTCAGGAGCTGACTGTTTACTTCAATTCGACCAGAACCGGCTTCTTTAACCGACGACGACTACGTGACGTAGAGGAGTCGCTGCCAAGGTATATGGGTGTACCGCAAAGTGTGATGCATAGCAGTCGATTTGACGAGCCAACAAAACTCGCTGTCCCTCCGGTGCTACCACAATCAAACAAGCATATATGACAAACTAGCCACGCTTGTTGTGGACTCAACCCAAGCATGGTCCGCGCCTTTCCCAGCCGCTTTCGACTACACCATCAGGACTGCGAAGACATAAGCAGCGGTCAGTAGGTTACCGTCTAATGTTTGAGCTGAGACTTACCTCCGCTGAGCCATAATCGACCTTCAACCACATACACGATTTCGTGGCGGCCTGCCTGGATTGGGGCGGCTCCGGATATTCCTGCATGTTTGGTGGGGTTGACACATGAATTAACCTCTGCTTAATTGAGCCGAGTAATCCGCCCACTAACTGCCTAGAATTCGATGTAAGTGGTCAAGAGCATACGTAGGCTATGAGCAGTTTTATTCGCGCAGTCCCTTGATGGTTTGAGTTCTCATTCAACTTGGTACCCGCTTCGGTCTGATGCCACAGTTACCTGGGTGTCCTTGTACCGGTCCCAACTGACTGCTCGATCTCCCTGAGGGTCTCGTGGATACAGCTTGCAACTGGTTTCTGGCGGGCCGAGTGAGCGCTGTTTTGGTAATTGTCAGCTAGCTCGTCACTCTCGTTCGTATGATTCGTGGTCTTTTTTCTCCTATATTTTCTACGCGCAGCTACTCAACCCTCACTCAACCCTCCGAACAAAACCCAGAGTTCTACACAAGCTATTGGACATCCTGTCGAGTCTGCGGTCATACTGCACCCCTATAGCAGGGTGACATCTCGTTTTGCTCCGTTTTTATCATGTTGAGCTCATCAATCGCACATCCGTGCATGCCGAGCATACAACGCGTAATTAGATATCACAGGGTCAGTCCTTTTTAGGTATGTCCTACGTGCGAGTTGAGCTAACGACGTTTCGAGAATTTTCTGGTGCCTTGATTGCACTTGTTCAATCATTTTGCACCCGAATCGGGATGTCATATTGACTATTCGAGTTGTATCGTACATCCCAATTGAAAACTGTAACTACGTACTATCTATATGCAGCCACTATATAGCCCGGATGACAGCGGACCTTGCCGCCCCATGGAACATTTGGCCCGGAACAAAGGCCGACCTTGTGCCGTTCCGACCATGGTTTGGCCCGGGGATTTCCTGAGCTTTCCGCGCTGGCGCGCGGATTTTGGCCCGAGGATTTCCGGACCTCTCCTATAATAGGCAGGGGTCCTCCCCTCACGTGTGTTAGTTTACGGAAAGAAATCGATGACATAGGAGGCTCTTCGGCGGTTACATTTCAGGCTCGCACCATTTCCCTTTTTCCCTCGCGAAACCAAATCTCGCTTGACAACGAGCGGACGAGTTGTAACATCCGCACCAGACCATACTGGGGACTTCACAGGCTCGTCGGCCTCCAGGACTAAGCTCTTAGAGTTTATCGGACCAGCCGATCGTTTGATGTAACTTCATATACAGTAGTAACCCCGATGATGTATAGCGTCGGTGGAATTCTTATTCGGGGCTTATACAGCATCGGGGCCACTGCTAAATCGCCGGTGAATTTGATATACATACATTCGGAGGAGAACGGAACCCAAAAGTAAACATATGTACAGGCAGATTACAGAGTAGATAATTGGGTATTAAGATGTGAAAGTAATGATAAATTAGCCTCGAGATGAGGATTGTTGAGCCCGGCGACGTAATCTCGAAGCGCTCGAATTGACTCAAGAGCGTCGGTGTGCGAGAGCGGCTTCGAAGGCGCCGCGGTAGCTACATTGGGTGTATCTCCAGCACCCACTTCGTCCATATCGTCATCGTATAACGCCTGGCCTCGTGCGTCTGCGTCCGCGTGTTGAATCTCGGCTGTGACCTGATCGACAATCTCCTCGTCGGTCCATTCTTGTTCCGTTGGGATAGCGCCATCGAGCGCAGCAAAATCGGCGGCGCTAGCAAGTGTGACTGAGGGAGCGTGTCGATGGAGGTTATCGATGGTAGCCTGCAACGCCAAGAGTGAGTCTTGTACGTCGTCAGTCTCGGTAGGGACAGAGGCTGTGGGTGAGGACGGATCGGGGTCGGGGCCGTAGAGCTTCGTATGGCGCCAGCAGTTCTGGATCGTCCGGGGAGCGACCTGCTCCCATGCGTCGCAAATCATCGACATGGCGGTAAGCTGATTAATCTTGTAGATATTCTCCTCGCCCGCGTCCTCCCGCTCGATCGCTTGTTGAACCAATAAGCGCTTGTAATTAGACTTCCAACACCGGATAATACCAGCGTCGTTAGGCTGAATCCAAGCCGTAAGGTTGGGCGCAAAAAACTCGATCTGAATATGGGGGTATTTAGCTGGATCGTGCGTGTGAGAGGGAGCGTTGTCGCATAAGAGCAGAATATGACGCTTCTGGCGAGCCATTTCTGCCTCTAAGTTGACTAGCCATCTAGAGAGCGACTTATTAGTTCGTATCTTGCGCATATAGGCTAGTATTTATGCTTACCCTTGCCAAATTGAGCCCGTCATCCATGCTTTCTTATTCCACCAATAGTCAAAGCCTAAATCGCGCCCATCACGTTTCCCAAATGCTCGCGGTCGTCGAGCCCGACCAATAATCAGCGGTGGGAGCTTATCCGACCCATCAATATTCGAGCAGAGCCCAACAGAAAGCCGGGTCTTGTTGCCCTTCACCCCAGCCATTTGGCGAGTTGCTAGACCAACGTCGGGGACGAGCATCCAATATAAGGCTGACTCGTCGAAGTTGAATACGTTGCGTTCTTGATGCTCCTCGATGAGTGCGCGGACTCGTTTGATCTCGGCGGCAAGGGTGTTGATTGGCGCAGACGCAGCCTCGCCGTGGAAGTGATAGCGTTTGAGACCCATACGCGCCTTCAAGCTACTAAGCCAGCCACCAGAGAGCGATAAAAAGTCGCTCGAGTACCCAAAGAGCATGGCGAAATGCCGAGCCTTGGCGCGAATAATGTCGCCTGTGAGTCGACCTCGCCCCCCAAGCTTCTGCAAGATCCACACTCGCAGGGCTTGGTCAACGTCAGGATATTCTACTCGGCGCACCCGCTTGAATCGGCGCTCGTTTGGGTTCTTGGCTAGTTCCTCGAGCTCGTCCTTCTGCTTCTTCAGCCGCCACACAGTCGGTTGGGTGATGGTGAGGTAGCCACGGCGTCGAAGCATCCATGCTGCCTCTCCGTCAGTGAGGTGGGGGTTCTCTTCGCAGAATTTGATGACGTCCAGGCGGTCTTGGAGAGTCAACCGATGCCGTTTTATAGGTGCTTTGGGTGGAACGACAGCGGAAAGAGGGTGAGATGAAGGTTGACGAGCAGGCCCCATCACTACAACCTTGTTAGAATAAAGCAAACGAAGAATGTAAGGTGAACTCACCTAAAATGCAGGGTATATGCGTGGTCAGAGGCTGTGAAAACTAGCAAGCAAGAATCTAACATGCATTTAGGGGCTCATGAGGGGTTCTTATATATTTTCTCTATTTTCTAGACCATTCTACAGTACTGACTCGATCGCCGTCGGGGGCTCGGGCGTCGCTGGGCGCAAGAATCCCGCCCCCGGCGTCTTCTTCCCGCCGGGCGCACCGCCTTAGTAATTCACCGAGTGTAATTTGAAATGCTATCTCGGCCACTCTCGGGTGGAATTCTTATTCGGGGCTTATACTTATTCACCAGTATACATTATCGGGGTCACTACTGTATGCGTCTTTGTTGTCGCTGAGACCTTGAGAAATAAACTCGATTATTGTCTTACATGTGTTCTGTACCGCTGACAACATAATGCCGTGCTGTCATCTGTTTTCGAGGGTGATCACAAGTGGGTTCGGCAACATGGTTCAATCATACTCTGATACCGAGAGTTGCTACATGCCAAGACGTAAAACCAGCATAATGTATGTGCACCCCTAGCATTCAGTATCAGTACTAAACTGATCCAACTGTCGTCTTGAGTATCGTTTTGGCACGAACTGGCTCAAAAATCTAGGATAGTCTTACGGACGGTGCTCGTAATGATATGTATGAACGGGTCTACTGCGCGTTGAAAGCTCCTGGTTGGCCATGTAAGGACGCCTGATGAAATAGCCAAGTTTATACGTTCGCCATGAAAGTACTGATAGATCTATCATATTGTGCGTGTACTCGTACTGCGCGCATATATACAATTTTGGTTGCCACCTTCCCTTTCTGGCGTGTTCTCAGAGTAGCTGTAGCCACTGCGCCGAACTTCAGGCGATCCTCGTTTCTGATTGGTTGGAAAACACGCATTACGAGGTGTCACAAACACTCTAACACAAAAGACAAGTAGCCACTTGATATCCGCTGAGCCACTCTCGTCCCCCCTCCAACCCTGTGTTCCACCATCTGAAGCTCTTTTACTCTACCCGCCCTAGACGTCGAAAACGATGGATGCGTCACGGTCTGGCGACCACTGGGCTGTCGGTCTAGCCCCACGAGCCTTCAAGGAATTAGAGAAATTTAAGCGAGATAGGAATTCATTCGATATTGTTTGGAAGAAGCTCAAGTACGCCATCTATGAGTTCTAGTGCTCTCGCTGACTTTGTATCTCCAGGGAGCTTTCCGCCGGGCAGTTTACGCCCGACAACCACACGGCAATCTTCGACACCATGCCAAAGATCCCGATCTACAAAGCCCGTGTAAGCAATGACCTCCGGATTATCTACCACGTAGACGTCGTTCCGGAAAAGTCTCAAGAGGTATGTTTTGATCAAATGTTTTGAGAGTCCAGCTGACTATAAATTAGCCCCAGTTTGATCGCCAAGGTACGTACTATTTTATCCGAGATGAACGGTGTTGGTGACGATAGCTGCCAAAAAAAGTCATCAAAGTTCTACGGATTGAACCTCGTGCCCATGTTGATTATGGATTCTGGAATCGAGTCTCCGCCTATCTGTATCGCAAGTACGAGTCGAATGAGTATCGAAACCGGTATGTACCAGTTTAGCTCTTTCAAATTCAGCTGATCAAGTAAAACTCTTGTAATAATCTAGTTGCATATTTCGATACCCAATAAGCTCTTCTGAGAACAATCGATACTTTCCCTCTAAATTCCCTCATACAATGCATGCGAGTGATGCGTTTCCAACCAGTAACGGTGATGAGGATGAGGTGGGTCACGTGAATCCATTCAGGCGCTTTTTCGAACCTTCACTGACGCCACCATCTGGCTATCCCATGATTAGGTTATAGTAGCGCTGACGTACGTTCCACCAAAGTTTTGGCAACCGATCTCCTCGTTCTCACTAAACTTCGTGTAATACATTCGATATTCAGATCTGAGGGATATGTCCTGGCAGCCAAATCCTTGCTTAACTGTAAGTACTCAGATTGCAGAAGATCCTTGGGAGCTCAATGTTCGGCTTGCAGCGACGGATGACGAACAGGCTCCTAGTGGTGATGAGGAACCGGAAAAGGAGTCGAAAATCTCTGCTAGGACATATCATCCTAGGGCACGAGTGAACCTGCCCGATCCCGAGTAAGTTACTATTGAAGATTATGTGCCTCTGAACAGCGTAAAATGTTTGTTCCTATTCTAGTGAGCGGCAATACGAGATCGTAAATCATCAAGGCGCAACAGTTGTTGTAGGCCGGAGTGGGACAGGTATGCACCTTTCAATATTCCGCTGCTTGGCAACGAATGACAAAACTACTTAGGTAAAACTACTGCCCTGATTCACAAGATGGAATCGATACATCGACTAGCGGTGGATCCCATCCGTCAGTTATGTGTGACTCGCTCCCGACTCTTGGCTAGACATGTTGAGTCAAGCTTCAAGCGACTCGCTCGTTCGACTACCATGGAACTTGAAGGGGCAAACGAACCCGGCGGGACACAAAATATCTTCGACCTGAATCTTGCCGATGTCGACGAGGACACAGATCTTCGTAATGATTTGCCTCCCTGCTTCTCAGAGCTCGAAGAGAAGCATTTCCCGTTGTTTATTTCTTTCGACAAGGTGAGATAATTAGCTTGGGCCCTCGCGTGGAGTCTTACACGGAGTTTTTGTCTAGCTGTGTTCTCTCATCGAAGCAGACATTCATCGTGTGGAGCGAAAGAAGAAGCGAGAGATCTGGTCGGTTAAACCCACCTTGGAACATAAATTCATAGACTACAAGTACGAATCCGCTTCAGTTACTGGGATAATTATACTAAAAAGATTACTTGTTTTCCCTAGAGAGTTCGCAGATGCGTACTGGCCGCAATTCAGAAGCTCCGATCGATCTGGGCTTAGCCCATCTCTAGTATACTCGGAGATCCTAGGTGTTATTAGGGGGTATTCTGAGCTCATGGGATGTGCCGGTGGCTACTTGGGACGAGACCATTACATCCTGGGTAGCCTCGCTAACAGGGTTTCTGCGCACTTGGATGTCGGGGTAAAAAGTCAGATATACTCAATATCTGAAGATTACCGGAGACTCAAGGGTGCTCGATTCGAGCTCGATCGAGCAGACAGGTGAGCCAACTTCGTGTAAACAGCTCGAAGTAGCTGTTTTGTTGACCTTTATATGTAATTCCTAGGTCACACCGCATTTCTGAATTCATCTCCCAAGAGATGCCAAAAGATGATCCAGATTTCCGTAAGGATTTTCCATCAATAGACTGTCTGTGAGTTTTTCGCAGCTGTAGTACTAAGACCTCGCCGATGAACATAAAATATGAAAAATAGATACGTCGACGAAGTCCAGGATAATCTTATGTCTGATATTCGCTGTATGTTCAGTCTTAGGTCGAATACAGAGCTAGACTAATATATTGATCTTAGTGCTACGCCAGCTATGCAAAACCTTGGAAAATACATACTGGGGTGGCGATACGGCTCAAACCATCCTCGCTGGGAGCGCGTTCCAGATCAAAGACCTTGGAGCGTATTTATACAATCAGGTAGCGTAAAGTAGATAGTTCTCCTACTCTTTTAAGCCTAAAACCAAGCCTAGGTTCAAGAAAACTTAGGGGACAACGTACGGCGTCTTCCTCCCAAGTTGGCTCCTTCAAAATTCGCGCTTACGGTCAACTATCGGAGTCACAAAGGAATAGTCCGTTGCGCTGCCTC